>JBBPBX010013736.1:17860-51927 GCA_038048925.1 Garcialebias charrua
AAAAACAAACAGGCCAATGGGCATCTAGGCTGTCCATAGGTGTACGTGAGAGTGTGAATGTCTGTCTTTTTATCCCTGTGATGGACTTATGACCTGTCCAGTGTGCCCTGCCTCTTGCACAGTGGCTGCTGGATATGGACCCCGCCAATGGCACAGAAAGAAAAAGCGGGTAAGGAAGATACTGTAGATGGATTGATGGTAAAAGGGCCAAGCAATGTAATATTTCGCCCATCTTATTGATAAATTAAACATCACAGCTCGACAACTGAAATCTGACAGTTACATCAAACCTTCATCGACTCGAGTTTACATCATGAAGAAGACTCACCTTCTTGGCATACTCCGTCATCTTTTTGGGGGTGTTGAAGAAAAGCACCCGGGTTGCTTCACTGAACTGGATCTGCTCGTACGCTTTCTCTATGCAACCTGCAATCTCATCCCTGCAAATACAATTATAACAATGTAATTTTGGTTTGCTTGTTTTCTAATTGGTCATGTTTATTTTGAAGAAAGGGTTTGAGCGCTCAAATCTTTCATTTGTCTTTACGCTGTGCTCAAAGTGATTCTTACCGAATGGTGTCGAGCAGAATGTCTATAAAGAAGGTGTAACTCGCAGCAGGGATGTTGCCTTTTGCGAGAAATACCTTGTTGTAGCTGCCCTCCATCAAGTACTGAAATGACAACAGAAAAGAAAAGAGAAATCAGATCAGATAGTCTACATTTATAGAAAGTTAATATTAAAAAACATATCTGGGGTGAGATCTTTGATATATTTTTTAAAAAAATTGCACGTACAGATTATCATAGTCATTTTAAAATAGCATTTTAGTCTATTCAATAGAAGTGAGTAGACTAAAAAAGGTTTGTCTACTCATCAGCCGGGGATCAAAATCTACATAAAACCTTTGCAAGTTGTTTTTGTCTCATTGTGTCTAAATTTTGAAATTTAAAAATGCTGTTTCACAACTAGAAGTTGCTTTGTTTACAGCATATGTGTCAAACCCAAGGCCTGTGGGCCAAATGTGGCCCTCATTGACATCTTTTCTGGCCCCCAAGACGTTATTTTAAATGTAAAATATCACTTTTTTTTTTCTCCAGTAATGTTTATGATGTCAAAAGTGCAACAGAGAACGTCAAATGAGACAAATAAAACTCTTGTTGAGGAACCTGCAACCAAGAAAAGATGTTGGGTATCTAACTTGAGTTAATGTAGATTCTGAAACCGGCCCTTAGTTTGAAAAAGGTTTTAATTTTGGCCCCTTTTGTAAGTGAGTTTGACACCCCTGGTTTACAGCACGTAGATGACAGTGGACAAAACTTCCCATTCATAATTATAACTTTTATTATGACAGGAGATTTTATTGTAAATGGGATGAATTAAATTGTTTTATTATGAATATTACTAAGTTAAAAAGCACAACTCACAGGCTGGCAGAAACCTGAGAGTGTGTTCTTTGACACATTCTATCAAGTGTGTCCAATCCTGGTCCTCGAAGGTTAATATTCTGCATTTTAATTGTTTCTCTGCTCCAAAATGCCTGATTCAATCCTTGATTTATCTCTTCGTGTTCAGAAGAAGCCTGTTAATCACTTATTGATTCAAATCAGGTGTGTTGGAGTAGAAACGTCTAAATTTTAGACGTTTCTCTCCTTGAGAGCCACTGTCCTGGAACAAAAGTTCCAGGACAGTGGGTCTCAAGGACCAGGATTGGATACAACAGCAGTACATGGAAAAATGCACCCTCTGAATTCTTACACACTCATTTTTGTTTATTTACAAGGTGCCTGGCCTGATTCTCTTTACAAAAAGTCTGGGAGGAAATGACACAGATACAAACCGGATTCCAAAAAAGTTGGGACACTAAACAAATTGTGAATAAAAACTGAATGCAATGATGTGGAGATGGCAAATGTCAATATTTTATTCGTAATAGAACATAGATGACAGATCAAAAGTTTAATCTGAGTAAATGTAACATTTTAAAGGAAAAATATGTTGATTCAAAATTTCACAGTGTCAACAAATCCCAAAAAAGTTGGGACAAGTAGCAATAAGTGGCTGGAAAAAGGAAATTGAGCATATAACGAACAGCTGGAAGACCAATTAACACTAATTAGGTCAATTGACAACATGATTGGGTATAAAAAGAGCTTCTCAGAGTGTCAGTGTCTCTCAGAAGCCAAGATGGTAAGAGGATCACCAATTCCACCATTGTTGTGCAGAAAGATAGTGCAGCAATACCAGAATGGTGTTACCCAGCGTAAAATAGCAAAGACTTTTAAGTTATCATCATCAACCGTGCATAACATCATCAAAAGATTCAGAGAATCTGGAACAATCGCTGTGCGTAAGGGTCAAGGCCGTAAAACTCTACTGGATGCTCGTGATCTCCGGGCCCTTAAACGTCACTGCACCTCAAACAGGAATGCCACTGTCAAGGAAATAACAGAATGGGCTCAGGAATACTTCCAGAAAGCATTGTCAGTGAACACAATCCACCGTGCCATCCGCCGTTGCCAGCTGAAACTCTACAGTGCAAAGAGGAAGCCATTTCTAAGCAAGCTCCACAAGCTCAGATGTTTGCACTGGGCCAGGGGTCATTTAAAATGGAGTGTGGCAAAATGGAAGACTGTTCTGTGGTCAGATGAGTCACAATTTGAAGTTCTTTATGGAACACTGGGACGCCATGTCATCCGGACCAGAGAGGACAAGGATAGCCCAAGTTGTTATCAACGCTCCGTTCAGAAGCCTGCATCACTGATGGTATGGGGTTGCATGAGCGCTTGTGGCATGGGCAGCTTGCATGTCTGGAAAGGCACCATTAATGCAGAGAACTATGTTCAGGTTCTAGAACAACATATGCTCCATCTAGACGTCATCTCTTTCAGGGAAGACCCTGCATTTTTCAACAAGATAATGCCAGACCACATTCTGCAGCAATCACAACATCATGGCTACGTAGGAGAAGGATCCGGTACTGAAATGTCCAGCCTGCAGTCCAGATCTTTCACCTATAGAGAACATTTGGTGCATCATAAAGAGGAAGGTGCGACAAAGAAGGCCCAAGACGATTGAACAGTTAGAGGCCTGTATTAGACATGAATGGGAGAGCATTCCTATTTCTAAACTTGAGAAACTGGTCTCCTCTGTCCCCAGACGTCTGTTGAGTGTTGTAAGAAGAAGGGGGGATGCCACACAGTGGTAAAAATGGACTTGTCCCAACTTTTTGGGATTTGTTGACGCCATGAAATTTTGAAACAACATATTTTTCCCTTAAAATGATACATTCTCTCAGTTTAAACTTTTGATCTGTGATTTGTGTTCTATTCTGAATAAAATATTAGATGTTGGCACCTCCACATCATTGCATTCAGTTTTTATTCACAATTTGTTTAGTGTCCCAACTTTTTTGGAATCCGGTTTGTAGTTGCAATCCCACACGCAGTTTCTTTGTAATGTGTTGAAAGTTGTGCACGTATGAAAACAGTTTTTGTAAAATACTTAAAATGCTATGACATTCAGTGCTTCATGGAAATGAATAAAACTATTTAAAGGAATGTAGTGTCAAAGTATAAATAAAATAAAGTATTATTTAGGGTAAATGTTAATCTTAGTTATTCATGGACACCACATGAAAAACAGCTGCTAATCTGAGACTACACAACCATTTGTCCTAAATTTAGAAACCTTAGCTCCTAAACTGAGATTAAGATTACTAAAACTCAAAATTTTCATTTTTCCCAAGAAAGACCAGCTTAATGTAGAAAACATAATCAACCTAAATTTGAGTTTAGTCCAGTAGTGAAGATGACAGCACCTGTTCTAAGGAAACCGGATGTTTGATGTACACGTTAGTCTGAATATCTCGTCCACTCAGTCTCTCGAGTTCTGTGTGAAACTCAGACACTCGATTCTGTGAGAGCAGGAAGAGCAGGTTCAGTCCAAGCAACTGGTGCATGTAGGCAGCTTCAGGCAGCTCGTTTCTGATTGACAAACAGGGAGGAACAAAGAACAACGTTGAAGGCAAATCAGTGAGAATTGGCTTAAAATTTCACATGAAAGAAAATAAAATATAAAGGGGCGTTACATGTAATCAAAGTAGTAACATTTTAGTTGGGCCATGTATCTTTCAAAAGATGGGATGTCTTTCTTTTGGATGCTCCACAGAGCTCCGATCTCAAGGACATCACCTGAAGCAAACATAAGTTTCCAGTTAGGCATTTATCATTTAATTTACCGTCCTGCAATCCCCAAAAAATACAAAGGTGACTCACGGGCTAAAATGAGCTGCTGTTTGGTCATTCCAGATCCGATAGTAGGTAAGAAATTCAGCTCCAGTAATGAAACCTGGACAAACAAGATTAGCAGTTTCAACAAAATTCTGTCCTTAATCATTTGTCACAACAAAAACAATATGCAAATGGACTGTACTTATATAGCACCTTTCTATCCAATCAAGATACTCAAAGCTCTTTACAACACAATCTGTGTCCTCATTTACCCATTCATACAGCACTCTGTAGGATCTCTACATTGCTAATTGAACAAATTATTCTACCGTAAATAGAATAATCAGTCACATTCATACACCGATGGGTCACACAACAGAGCAGTGAGGGGTTCAGTGTCTTGCCCAGGGACACTTCGGCATGTGACTACTTTTGGATTTGAACCCCCAACTCTTGCATTGGAGGACGACTGCTCTAACCACTCAACCACAGTAAGAGATATAATGTTTTGATTTACCGGTAACTAAAATTATCAACCCAGTGAGCTCCAACAGTGAAATGACTACATTTTATGTTTTAATGTTTAAGTTTCTCATTTTTATAAGCAAACAAATGTTTTAAAGAATTGCAAATCAATGAGCAAAAAAAAAAAAAACATGGTTTAGAAGAAAATAATCTAAATAATGTAAAATCAAATAATTAATTAAATACTTTAATACAGATTTAATAATATTTACCTATGAAGCTGGAACCATTCAGAAGATCTCTGGATTATAAAAGTTTATACAATCACGTTATTGTATTATTTAAAAAGGATCGAATAGGATTCAGGAAACATTTACGGGGTAGGTTGAGTAGAAAATTGTTTGTGATACTTTTCAGCTCCAATGTTTGGGTTCAGCTAGGCACTTATTGATTAGTGCTAACGACGTTAGCAACTAAGAATCTAAAGTGATTGGTTTTCCTACAGTCATAACTTATAATACTATATAAAAATGCCTGATAACTATATAAATATAGCAGACATATTAAACCCAAGCCAAAACTCATTACTTTTTAAAAATAAACAATATTTCTTAAGTCGACTAGTCTAGCTAGCCTGTTATTAGCATGTTTAGCTACAGTAGCCCTGTTGTTTTAGAATATGTTATTGATTCAGTTTGTACAATAAAAGTAATAATAACCAAACAAGCGGGTGGCCCACCTTAAGTTTGCTCAGGAGTTCTCCGCATTTGTCCAGGTTAGGTTTGTTTTTGTTCCACTCGGCTTTGAGGGTCTCGTATTGTCCCGCAGCTTCTTTCAACGCCATGGTGGTGATTCTGCAAAATGTACGACGACACCGGCCAACGATTTACGGCTGTCGTGAACCACCCGTAAAGCCCTGGCTGTCTCGCGAGACGACGCCAGAATAGACGAGAACTTGGACTAGACCGTTTAACAAGATGGCGGCGTTCGGTGCGGGACGTTGGCTGGGTGATTTACCGAACCATGTCATTTTCAGAAAAATACGAGAGAAGTTGGATTTGGAGTCGAAGTCAAACGAGAAAGAAGTCGTTAAAAATCTGACATTTTGTTTGGGCGGGGACTTTTTCGTGTGGGACGACTCTGAGAGCGTGTTTTACACGACCAACCTGCGGCAGCTGAACTCGGAGGAGGAGCGCGAGAGCAGCGGGAAGTTTCAGACCCTGTTGTGCATCAACCCGCCTCTCTTCGACGTGTGCCAGGTGTTCGTGAGCCCGGCGCAGCGCCACGTCGCGCTGGTCGGCCAGCGGGGCGTCTCGGTCCTGGAGCTCCCGCAGCGGTGGGGCCGGAGGTCCGAGTTCGAAGGAGGCCGGGACCGGATCAACTGCAGAACCGTCCCGGTGGCGGAGCGCTTCTTCACCAGCTCCCCGTCGGTGAGTCTGCGGCAGGCGGCGTGGTACCCGAGCGAGACCGACGACCCCCATCTGGTTCTGCTCACATCCGACAACACCATAAGGTTGTTTTATTTATTTGTTAAAGTTTTTATTCATTTTACATATTAAAAAAACAACATACAAGATAATGGGGAAAAAAAACAATTTCATAAATATGTGAAAAAAAATAAAAATACATGAAATGGAAGGTGGCAGAAAGAAGAAAAATTTCTTATTTTGTCTGCCCCTTTTTCCCCCCCCAAAAAAACAAAACAAACAATTTACAATCAATTCAAACAAATAATCTTCCAGAAACAACAGATCAATTTAGTAACATTTCACACTCAATAATTAACAAATACATTAAGATGCATTACTTAAAGCTTTAATATTTTGCTAGCAGTTTAGACTTGATAACTTTTTTGAATTTCGTCATAGAGTTTACATCTTTAACATCCTTATCCAAACAGGTTTTACGGCCTGAAGTCGCCCCAGACCCCGGCCAAAGTCCTGTCGGTGTCCCAGCCTGAGGAGGACAGCAGCGGCCACCCCACGGCCCGGTCCTACGCTGCGTCTCTCGGGGAAGTAGCTGTAGCTTTTGACTTTGGGCCGAGTTCAGCTCCTCCTCGGCAGCTGGCAGCCCAGCTCTTCAAGGAGCAGCCGGTGTATCCTCTGTACGTCCTCTATGAAAACGGGGAGACCTACGTGAGCTACACGGGTCACGCAAACGGGCTGCGCTTCAGTAACCCTGCGGGACCCCTCCCCATGTACCCTGCAGCCGAGGACAACTACGGCTACGATGCTTGTGCCATTCTGTGCCTGCCGTGCGTGCCCAGCATCCTGGTGATCGCCACGGAGACGGGCACGCTCTATCACTGCGTGGTTCTGGAGTGCGACGAGGAGGAAGAGTCCGGGGCGGTGGAGAAGTGGATACGACGCGCCGGGGCTGTTCCGGCTCTGTACGTGTTCGAGTGCGTCGAGCTCGAGCTCACGCTCAAAGTGGCCGCGGACGACGACGAGCCCCAGGAGTTGGACTTCACCTGCCCCATCAGGCTGCACCGAGACCCCCTGTGTCAGCAGCGGTACCACTGCACCCACGAGGCGGGGGTGCACAGCGTGGGGCTGATTTGGGTCAACAAGCTGCAGAGGTTCCTTCAGTCCGGAGAGGAGGACAAGGACAGTCTCCAGGAGCTGGCTGCAGAGAAGCGCTGCATCGTAGAGCACATTCTGTGTACCAGACCGCTGCTGACCAGCTCGTCGGCTCCTGTTCTGGGCTTCTTAATCGTGTCGGACCTCTCTTTGGGCGCCACCATGATCTGCATCACCGCCACCTACGAGTGCATCATGTTGCCCCTGCTGAGCTCCATTCGCCCTCCCTCCCCTCCTCTGCTTTGTTCCCATCCAGGTCCCGGTTCTGGGAGCTCCCCGCTGCGTGGGCTCGCCGACGACTCCTTTGAGCAGCACATCCGCAACATTCTGGCTCGCAGCTCCAACAACCCCGTCGTGCTCAAGGCTGGCGACAAGGACACCTCGCCGCCGCCACCGGAGTGTCTGCAGCTCCTCAGCAGAGCCACGCAGGTAGGGGTGCGAATCTCTCTGTGTCGGAGAATCGATTCGATTCCGATTTTTGGTGTCATAATTAGATTCAAAATCGATTTTTCGATTCAGAAACGATTTTTCTATTAAAATGGTCATAAATTTAGTTTCAGTTTTGTAACTGACAAGCTGAAAAGATTAAACAACAATGTAAACAAATGGAACATTTATTTAAAACAATAATTTTATGTTCTGTACTGTATCAAATTTTTTGCACAATTTGATATTCATACCAAAAATAGGAACAAATAATACAGGAGTGCATAAAATTTTGTAAGTTAAATTACCAGTACAGTATTAGCTTAGTTGCCTGGATTTCTCTAAAACAATAAAAGAAAAAGAAAAATCTAGGAACAAATAATTAATCCAGCCATCATCTTACCACTTCTTCCTTTAAGAGTCTCGGGGGTCACTGGTGTCCATGTCAGCCATCACTAGCCGTGTTTCCATCAAGGTTTCTTGATGCGCATTTTGAAGTATCGCATCAGAAAAGCTGAATGGAAACGGCACGATTCGAATTAACTTCCTCTAATTTGCAAAAAAGTTGATACGCTCGCTTGAGGTGGTTTTTGGGTTTTTCGAATCAGAGCCGATGCGCAAAACGAGAGATGGAAACAGATTTGCCGACTCAGTTCTGACGTAGCGAACATTTACGTCACGTGACTTCGTCTCCGGACAACATGTAACATCGCTAAAACTAGTTGGCATGACAGAATAAATACAACTTGCCCGATAGCAACACATACCTGAAATATTCTCTCCATTTTGCCGAGATGTGTGGTCGGGTCCTGTTTTCAACCGCTACTTCCTGTTTACTGTAGACATGCGTAACGCTGACGTCTGACGTAATGACGCTTTGCGTGGCCTGGTGGATGCGCTTCAAGCCAAAAAAATAATAAAAAATGCACTTCAAGCCAGTTGATGGAAACACTTCTGATTCGCATTAATTTTTATTTACATTTTTGCGAAATTTCAAAAATTCGCTCAAAATTCGAATTGAAAATAGATGGAAACACGTTTACTGTGTGAGAGGTGGGGGACACCTGGACAGGTCTCCAGTCCATCACAGACAAATAATTCAAAATATATAAATTTCGAGTCAGTAATTTTAAAACCTGTGCAAACCTGCATTAAAATCTCTTCTGATCTGTAATTTATAAACCATAAATTGTATCATTTAGAACTGGCTCCAGTCGATGTGTCTCATCTGGCCTCTCCAACCTGTTAAAAGACAAATTACATTGTTTGTTGTACAACTTGTCTATTAGTTTTACAATACAATACAACTTTATTTATAAAGCACTTTAAAACAACACCGTTGGCCAAAGTGCTGTACACTAACACAAACAAGCATAAAACTATAAACTCAACAAATACCAGAAAAGTGATGAACTACCAGATCAAATCAACAAACAGTAAAAACTATAAAACAAATAAAAACAGTAAAACCAACATGTCAAGCTGTGTTAAAAGCCAAAGAGAAAAAAATGTGTCTTCAGAGCAGATTTAAAAACAGGAAGTGAGTCAGTTTGTCTGACGTGCACAGGCAGCTCGTTCCACAGTTTAGGGGCAGCGACTGAGAACGCCCGGTCACCTCTCAGCCTCCTGTTGGACTTTGGGACGACCAACAGCAGCTGATCTGCTGACCTCCTTCGAGCGTGAGGGAATGTACGGCTGGAGAAGGTCGGACAGATACTGTGGGGCGAGACCATGAAGACATTTGAATACAAACAAAAGAACCTTAAAATTAATCCGGAAACAAACTGTGAAAAAAGTGATTTTAAGACAGGGGTGATGTGTTCACGTTTTCTGGTACCAGTTAAAGACCGTGTAAAGTGAATTTCAACATTTTCTTAAATAAACATTATAAATGTGATAATTGTAATCTTGTAAATGAGTAAAAAGTCTCAAAATAGTAGCTCAATTAATTTTGGAGTTATAGATGAAACTGTGTATGAAGACATGCTTGTTTCAGGATTTTTTAGGCGTGGTTTAAACGTGACCGCGTTTCGTCACGCGGTCCTCATTAGTATAGCACTACCCCCTGCTGCTCCAGTCATATAAATTGTTCTTCGCATGGGTGGAGCCGTTCACTCGCGAATCGCAGATAGCATCAGATAGCAATAGCATGGATATTTTGTTCATCGTTAGCTAGCTAATCAATTATGCCTCGTTCCTGCATCTTCCCTGGATGTCGCAATGGTCAGGGCACCCACATTGAGACGCAGGAGGGAGTCAGAACAAACCCAGGCTGCTGCTGGAGCGGCCACCTGCAGCTCCGCGCCGCGGCGTGTGTGTGTGTGTGTGTGTGTGCGTTGAGCTCCTGCCACGCGCGCCGTGAAACGCAGTGACTCGCTGACACAGATGAGATAACTTAGTTATCAACGTGATTACTCTTTATTTTTATCACCAACACAGACATGCGATGTGACCGGGTCGGACCGGGTGCAGCGAGTCCGCTGCTCATCTTCTAAAATAGCGCTTATTATTAAACACATAACATCGGAGTTATGAAGTATCTTTGTGTCCTCAACTTTAAAAACAAAACCAGAGTTGTTAGTGCACTAAAAACAGCGTAACTCTTGGAAAAAGGAGCTGCTGGCAGCCAGAACTTAGATAAAAACGGAGGAGGTGGATCTCTGCTGTCTGCCTCGCTCAGCTCAGCTCAGCAGAACTGCGCTGAAACCACTCCCTGCACTGACACGCCCCCACAGTTTCAGAGCAAGGGAAAATAATGTATTTTCATGATTTTTGACACTTAATTTTATAAGGAAAACAATGTTTTTAATCAGTCAGATTTATATGGGTGATTAATAACACATATTTATGCCATGTGACAAACTAAAAACACACATTTAATTTCACTTTACACGGTCTTTAAAAGGCGAGCAGCAGCATTCTGAACCAGTTGAAGTCGAGTCAGTAATGACTGGCTCAGATCGACGTAAAGTGAATTACAGTACAGGTAGTCCCCGACTTACGAGCGAGTTCCGTTACAACGAGTTGCTCGTAACACGGAAATCTCGTAATTCGGAACGACCGCCACGTGTCTCGTAAGTCCGGAATTTCGCTCGTAAGTTGGAACGGTTTTGCTAGCGCGACTACAAACACTCGTTTTTCATCGAAAAACTGCTTACGAGTGCATAAAAATGATCGGAAACGTGTGTCCACATGTTTAGCTAACGAACTGTGGTGAAAAAACACAGAAAAACTCGGTATTTTTTGCGTTTTTTCCAAAAATTCGCCAGCTCGTAAGTCCGGAACCTCGTAGGTCAGAGCGCTCGTAAGTCGGGGACTACCTGTAGTCCAGACGAGTTGTGATGAAAGCATGGATTAAAATCTCAAAATGATGTTGAGACAGAAATGGTTTCACCTTGGCCAGTTGTCTCAGTATCTTAGTGTCTCTTAGTATAATATGAGAAAACAAGTAACGTTTGAGCTGCATCAGAACTTCTCCCACGTTATTTTTGTTTCATGCTGGAGCTGTGTGGACCTTTATCTACATGAAGGAATAACGCACGTTGCTTCCAGCGTATTAAAACTAAAACTAAACCCCTCAACGTCCACTGAGCTGTCTGCTTGTAAATCCTTTGTGATGATACAGCAGGAGATGGAGAGGGAAATCTTTGCAGCAAACTTCGCTGGTTTCACTTTCATCTTCTGCGCATTTTAGCGTATTTCCAAAGTACTGTACCGTAATTTTATTTGACACTTCTTGCAAACAACTGTTCTCTTGTTAAGCTCTGTCTTCCCCCAGAACGTTGTAGGATCTGAAATGATTTTTAAAGACGAAGGAGCGAGTTGAATCACGCTGTCCTCCTGCTCCATGCTAGCAGGCTCCATTCAGATAAAGGGAGCTGGTTAACTAGCTTGCTGTACGGTGGCCTACACGGTCAAACTTCTATGGTGGCTGAATGGTCACATAATGCAAAATGCAGTACGCTCAGGAGTAGGAAAAAATATAAAATTAAACACTTTTTAGAATTGATTCTGAATCGTCAGGACTAAGAATCTAGATTATTTTAAAAAATCTATTTTTTTCCTGCACCCCTACACGCAGGTCTTCCGTGAGGAGTACATCCTGAAGCAGGACATGGCCCGCGAAGAGATGCAGAGGAGAGTGAAGCTCCTGAGGGACCAGAAGAACAAGCAGCTGGAGGACCTGGCTCTGTGCCGGGAGGAGAAGAAGAGCTTAAGAGAGGCGGCGGAAAGGCTGGCCGACAAGTACGAAGACGCCAAGTACCGTCAGGAAACCATCACGAACAGAGTGAAGAAGGTTCTGTGCAGCCTGCAGAGCCGGCTGCCCGTTCTGTCCAACAGCGAGAAGGACATGAAGAAGGAGCTGCAGACCATGAGCGACCAGCTGAAACACCTGGACAACTGCATCAGGCAGGTCAACATGAAGATGGAGTACCAGAAGAAGCAAGTGGACAAGGACATGTCTGCAGCCAGGACCACCGTGTCACTGAACGTCCACCAGAAGAAGGTGGTCCAGGACGTCCTCCGAGAGCAGGGACAGCAGATCGGGGACATGATGAAGCAAATCAAAGACGTCAAAAACCACTTCAGCTTCTGAACGTCTCCAAAAACTTTGTTCTCTTCACTTTATTCTGTTTGTGCGTTCAGAACGTTTTGAATAAATCAAACCAAGTGTTTGACTTGATCTAACTTTAGAATTAAAATATAAAATAAACTTGAATGTTTTCTTTAGCTGTTTTTACTAATTTACAACAAGATGATTCAACAAGTTCTGCTTTTACGACGCATTGAAAGTGCCATTGAATAATAACACATTTGTTCTAAAATAATTATTTTTTTAAAAGGCTGTCGGTCGTTTCTGTAACTCATTTGGTTTAAAATCAGTCCATCTTCTAATTTACAAAATTGATCTGTTGAGTTAAATCGTGTTCATTTATTGTATGAAGACTAAATGTTTATCTATTTACTGTTCACAAATACAAAGTGCTCACATTTATCGTGCATATTTTCATTTAACCACTAAATTTTATTTGATGAAAAGCATCGAGGTAAATCCGGTCAGTTCATTTGATCTTTGACTTCCTGCTTCACATCGTCGTGACTTCATCAACTTTGTGTGAAAATGTTTTAAATTAACATGAGTTGTTGGTATTTTAATGTTCTGAGGACGTCTGTTTCATAAACATCCACGATGTCCGGAGCAGGTTTGGTTGAAAGAAAATCTGAAACTTGTAAAAATCACCAATAGTACCAATAATTCTCAGTCGGGTCATCTGGACAGTTTCTTTTTTATAGACATGTTTCACCCTCCATCTGGAGGGCATCATCAGTCAGAGGAGTTCCAGCAAACTGTTTCCCCACCAAGCAGTAAACACCTGAAGTGGACCAACCAGTTTGTTGGAGCCAAGATGGTTTCTGGAGGCCGTCCTGTCCCTTGTTGACTCCCAGGCAGGCAGCCACAGCCGAAGTGGTTCAAGGCAACAAAGTTCATGCTCAATAATAATAATTGAAACATTTCTATAAAAAAGAAACTGTCCAGATGACCCGACTGAGAATTATTGGATTTGGAACCTGGATGATTGAGCATGAACTCTTACCAGAAACAACAATTTATGTTTAAAAGTAAATATTACGCTATATTTCTTGTTAAATCCTTGTAGAGTGACTGCAGATTCAGCAAACTTTCTTGAATTGTCAAAACATTCAGCGATCTGAAATAGTTTAAGGGGGTGTCCAAAGTACGGCCCGATGGCCATTTGTGGTCCTTGGAGTGATTTTGTGTGGCCCACAACTGCTTTGAATGGTATCATTTTGGTAAGTAGGCTTAAAGACCGTGTAAAGTAAAATTAAATTTGTGTTTTGAGTTTGTCACACGGCATAAATATGTGTTATTAATCACCCATATAAATCTGACTGATTAAAAACATTGTTTACCTTATAAAATTAAGTCTCAAATATAAGGAAAAAACATGATTTTCCCAGGGTCTGGAACGGTGGGGGCGTGTCAGCGCGTGGGCGTGGTTTCAGCGCAGTTCTGCAGCTCAGAGCAAGTAGGAGGACCCTCTCGCTCAGAGCTGAACTGTGTGTGGAGGAGGAAGACAGGTTCATCAGTAAACCTGCTCTGTTTGCTCCTTTTTCCAAGAGTTACGCTGTTTTTAGTGCACAAACAACTCTGGTTTTATTTTAAAAGTTGAGGACACAACTATAATTCATAACTCCGCTGTTCTGTGTTTAGAAGATGAGCGGACTCGCGCGGCTGCACCGGTCCGACCCGACACATCGCATGCGGGGGCTGTGTTGGTGATTAAGATAAAGAGGGCTGTGTTGGTGATTAAGATAAAGAGTAATCACGTTGATAACTAAGTATGCAATGGACCTGTCGCATTTTCTTAGCAAAAAAGGAGCTTGTGAACTTGTAGGGCACAGGCTTAGCAATAAAAAAAAGAAAGAAAAGAAACAGGAAAGGCGGCGGCGGTGTCCGGAGGCTGAGGAGGGAGACGGTCAGTAGCAGGTGCCCTGACCATTAAAACATCCAGGGAAGATGCAGGAACGAGGCATAATTGATTAGCTAGCTAACAATGAACAAAATATCTATGCTATTGCTATCTGATGCTATCTGCGATTCGCGAGTGAACGGCTCCACCCATGCGAAGAACAATTTATATGACTGGAGCAGCAGGGGGTGGGGCTATACTAATGAGGACCGCGTGACGAAACGCGGTCACGTTTAAAACACGCCTAAAAAATCCTGAAATAGAAATATGTTTATACACAGTTTGCTCTATAACTCCAAAATTAATTGAGCTACAATTTTGAGACTTTTTACTCATTTACAAGATTACAATTATCACATTTATAATGTTTATTTAAGAAAATATTGAAATTCACTTTACACGGTCTTTAAGAAGTTGATGCATACTTTCTGCAAATTTGTTGATAATCCTTTTTATTTAATATTTAGATTTAACAGCAAAACATGAAAAGAAAATCTAAAAAAATGAGCAATATTAAGCAAAATACAAACATTTTATTTTCAATTCATATAGTACAAGCACCACAAATCTTTACGGATTTCTGTCAAAAAGGAGATGTTAAGATAATGATTCATAAAACTTGACTAAATATAAAAAGTTGCAGTTGATATAATGACCATTAAAGGGAAATTGGACATTTTTTAATCGATATTCATTCAACCTTTATTTAGGCAGGTTAATCCCGTTGAGCCTCGAGGACTCCTTTACATGAGAGACCTGGTTTCAACAAAGAATGATGACAACAGCAACAACAATGGACAATCATAAGAGAGGCATACAGATTTTTAAAAGTTAAAACAATATGTCAAAGTAGCAAAACGGACAGATTAAAAATATAAAGTGGTATAATCTACCAGTTCATCAACTATGAATCTGTTTTAGCAACTGTATAGCAACTGTGTATATATATACAGTATATATACTGGTATATATATATACCAGTATATATACTTGCACATATATATATGCAAGTAAGTAACTCATTTATAATAAAGATCGCTAATTAAACTTGATAATGTTAAAATAGAAGACATTTGAAATTGGGGTAAATTCAAAGCAATATTGTAACAATTTTACTGCATAATAATAATTAAAATCTGAGTTTTTCTTCTATATTCATAAAAGTAAATGAAATTTTATCTTCTTTTTTTAACTTCATGTTGATCAGTGAATGTTTATCCTCAAATGTCCAGCTGCTGATTTTACAGACAAAAACAATCAATCTTCACTTCCTAACCATAAAAAACTAAATATAAAGTCCATCTTTTTTTGTATGAAGTAACTCTTTGTTAATAAAATGTGTAGTTTATAACATTTCAAACAGGCTCTGTGTCCCGCCTGCAGCTGGAAACACGAGCAGGGCCTCTTCATCCAGCAGATGTCCCTCCTCTTCAGAGCAGGAGGTCTTGTTTTCCTCTCGGAGAGGAATTCCCCTCAAAACACAAGAGTGACGTATCAGGAGGAGACCCCGGCTTTGTTGAGTAAGCTGCGGGGATCTCATGCTGGCGGGGTCATCTGATGTTCTGGGCCACCCTCTGATGGGTTCCTCACCAGAGTCCAGGTCTGTAACAGGACCTTTGTTCAAACTGCCTTTCAGAGCCAACATTGCTCATGCACTCAGGGAGTGGCGCCCTGCAGGTTTGCTCCTCATGAGGGGGAATGTTGTTGAAATCTCTCAGAAGGCTCCAGTGTTTGGATCCTGAGCAAAGTTTGCAGACCCTGGAAAGGAGATATTAATAACTCGAGACCAGCCCACCGCATTCCACACATGTGAGTCACCGAGGCAGAGAACAGGCCTGGATCGCCTCTGTTCCTCGTTTCTTTCCATGGAGGAGGAGTGGAGCGAGGCCTCCCCTTTGCTGGGACAGTTTTACAAAACGTCTGATGAGGAGACGCACGTCTGTGTCAGGCCACAGTTTAGACGGAGCAGCCAGGCTGCAGCAGAACTGAACCCAGGACGAGAGGGAACACGGTCCAGGGGGGAGGCCTCAGATGGAAAATGGTGGTATGGGGCCTTGGCAGAGGAGCGTGTGAGTCACTGTTTATGTGGTCGTCACCAGGAGACCAGAAGAGCTCGACAGAGCACACTCAAAACGCTCTCGACTTTTAGTTTTGGAGGAGTCCGCTTTTTTTTTTTTACTGAAAAGAAAAAGTCGTGTAAAAAGTCACAACATCTCACACTCAGACTATGTTTTGTGCATGACTCTCAGCTACTACCACACCTAATTTTAACCTATGAAGCGACTAAGTTAAACACATTTTTGCACTGGCTAACGTCGATTAGCGATGGTGGCCATCTTGAATCACAACAAACAAGTTGCTGATGGTAATTTCCCGAGTTTCATTCAAATCTGTCCAGTGGTTAAATTTAATTCAATTCAAAAATACTTTATTAATCCCAAAGGGAAATGAAGTGTTGTCATCATCCTGGTTTCATTCAAGCGTTGTTATAGATGCTGATGGGCAGGAGGGATCTCCTACAGCGAATCTGAATAATCTGGTCACAGATACCAACCCGTCCAGCTTGCTGTCAGATCCGGCAGACCTCTCGGTCCTCCTGGCAGCAGGTCTGCCGAGCAGAGTTCCTCCCTGAGCGACGGTCACTCCTCGCAGCAGCCTGCCGAGCTCCTCGTCGCCACGGACAGCGAGCTGAAGGTGCTGGGGGATGATCTGTGTCTGCAAATGACTCTGTGGATTACTACAACCAATATCTCCAGGAGCTTCTGGTCCTACATGCTCCCTTGAAGACAAGACTGGTGTCTTTCTCCCGTTCAGCCCCCTGGTACACTGGTGAGCAGCGCAGGATGAAGGCAACTGGCCGTGCTATTGAGAGACGTGTAAAATCATCTGGTCTCTCTGTACATAAGCAGGCATATAAAGAACATCAGAAAGCGTACGCCCATTCTCTTAAAGAAGCACGCTCCAAATATTATTCCAACATCATCAACAACTACCCTGGTAACTCTAAACAGCTCTTCTCCACAATAACTCATCTGCTTAATCCCATTAAACAAACTCTAGAGGACTCATGCAACCTGTTCCTTTCATTCTTTAAAAACAAAGTTGACTCTATCAGATCTCAGCTCCACATCCTCCCTGATCTTCGTTTGCCATCTACCCGTCTGCATTCTGGGTACCTGAGCAGCTTTGATGAAGTTGTTCAGAGTGAGGTGGAGTTCATCATCAAGAAAATGAAGCCTTCATCCTGCGCCCTGGATCCCTTTCCCCTCATCTCTCATAAAATCCAATCACTCTGCAATAAGCCCATTAATCACACAAATAATAAATAAGTCTCTACAATCTGGTCATGTTCCACTGCCTCTAAAAACTGCCATCATTAGGCCTCTTCTGAAAAAATCTAATTTGGATCCCGACATTTTTTCTAATTACCGCCCAATTTCCCACCTCCCATTTCTGTCTAAAGTGCTGGAAAAAGCAGTTGCTGCTCAGCTGCAGGACCACCTACAGCAACACTCTCTGTATGAGAAGTTCCAGTCTGGATTCAGAGCAGCTCACAGTACTGAGACTGCATTGCTGAGAGTTACAATGATGTCCTCATGGCTGCTGACACTGGTTCTCCCTCCATCCTTGTCCTCCTTGACCTCACTGCAGCTTTCGACACTGTGGACCATAGTATCCTCCTCCACTGTCTTCATGTGGAGGTTGGTCTCTGTGACACTGTCCGGGACTGGCAAGTCTTTCCTCTCCAATAGGCTGGAATGTGTTAGTCTTGGCAATGCCACTTCCCAGACTGTCTGTGTCTCTTGTGGTGTCCCTCAAGGGTCAGTTCTGGGGCCCCTGCTATTTTCCCTTTACATGCTGCCTTTAGGTCAAATCATTAATCAGTTCAACATTTCTTTTCACTGTTATGCCGACGATACACAGCTTTACATCAGGACTGGAGCATCATCATCACCACCATTGTCATCTCCATCTTCTCTCACTGCCCTCTCTACCTGCCTTGAGGAAATAAGGGCATGGATGAATCAGAACTTTCTTCAATTAAACTGCTCCAAAACTGAGGCCATACTGATTGGCACCCCTCACCAGATACAAACATCAACTATAACAACAATTTCCTTTTCTGGACAAGACATCCTCCTCTCCACCACTGTTACAAATCTCGGAATAAAAATGGACTCTCATCTTAAATTTGAAAATCACATTAAGCATCTGTTTAAAACCTGTTTCTTCCATCTTTGAAACATCTCCAGACGTCGCCCATCACTAACTTTTTCTGATGCTGAGAAACTCGTCCATGCCTAGTCTCCTCCAGGCTCGACTACTGCAACTCCCTGTTTATTGGAATCCCTGGAAAAAACCTTCAGAAGCTTCAATATATTCAAAACAGTGCAGCAAGGATCTTGTTGAGAGCTCGTAAATTTGAACATATTACACCCATTCTCCATAACCTCTATTGGCTCCTACAGAATTCAATACAAAACTGCTCTCATTACACACCAATGCTTACACGGAACTTCACCTGATTATCTAAAGGACATTCTTGCACCATATTCATCCACCCGGTCTCTACGATCACAGAACAGTAATATACTTCACATTCCACAAACCAAATTAAGGACCATGGGAGACCGGGCATTCAGTGTGGCTGCCCCCCGCCTATGGAACTCCCTCCCTGACTACCTGAGAGCTCCATAGTTACTGGTTGACTTTAAACAAGGCTTAAAGACTTTTCTTTTTAAGCAAGCCTATTCTGCCTCCACATGATTTTACCTCTGATCTTAGTTGATATTATCATTGTTTTTAATAGATTTTATTAATGATTTTTGTTATTTTATCTTTGATTTTACTTGATTTTATCACTTGTTTTTATTTGATCATTGATTTTAGTTGCACTTTGTAGCACTTTAAGATTTTTGTTAATGAAAAGTGCGTTACAAATTAAATGTATTATTATTATTATTATCCCGGTCCTCCCGTTGTCACGAGCCGAGTTTCCCACCAGCTCCGGGATCTTGGTGGTCAGGCACTCGAGTACCGCTGACAGTTTGACAGGAATGCATCCACGGCGCCTCCTTTTCAACTCATTTGGGATTTGGGGTTGTAGCTGGGGTATTTGAACTTTTGAGACGTTGGTTAAAAGACAAAAAAAAAACTTGTTGCCATGGTTACGCATCATAACAAATGCCCAAAAATAAAAAGGTTTCAGTAAAAATCCTTCCAGCTGCACAGCGTCTGACACCAGAGGAAACAATCATCTGAAATATGTTAACATCCAGAAACAAGAGGAATTAAAGTTTCCAAAAGCAACAACTCTAATAACAGAGCTGCTCCAACATGCATCCACCCCGAGTGGCGCAGAACCATCTAAAAATCACCAGATATTTTACTAACAGACACAGACAGAGTTGATTTTAACTGTCAGGGAATTTTGGTCAAGGTTTATGGATGTTAAGAACTACCATGGCTGAGAATGTCGACTGCCCATGAACCATATGTTTGAGTCAGGTATTTTTAACCAACATTAACATTTCATGTTTTTATTTAAAGCTAAATACTGCTCAGTATAAGGTACTTCATGTATACTTTAGGTATGACACTCAGAGCTACTTCCACAGCAAATTATAGCTCGATATTTGTAGAACTGGCTCTGAAAGCTGTGGCGGCCATCTTGCATTGCATTGACTAACAGTTAATCAGTTGTTCGTTCATCCGATGATTACTTCCTGGGAGTTTCATTAAAATCCAAACATAGTTTGTGATATTTTGCTAACAGTCAGCACAGGCAGGCATCACTGCTCTTTCCTTCAGCAGTGGCACAGAAAAAGTAGCTAAAAGCGTCAAGAAGTGCAACAAAACTTCACAGTTAAGGGATTTTATTTCCTTGCAATAAACGTTAACACAATTTGTGGAGCTGTGCACAGTAGTCAGTAATATGTCGTTCAGTCTAGTTCATCTTAACAGGTGAAAAAAAAACAAAGATTTATAAAAATAATACATATAGTTTGCAGCAGATTGTGTGAAAAGCACAAAAGTGAAATTAATTCAGGTTATTGGAGTTGTGCTGCAGAAAATAAAAGGCTGTAAACAAACATGAGCTAAGCAGGTCTTTGTTTAAAATGAAATAATAATATATACTCCAGCATCAATATATCACTGATTATCTGTTTGTGGGTTTAATACAATTTACTTTTTAATACAAGTTTGAAGCTTCTCGCTCAGACGGTAATCTTCGGCTAGAAGCAGCCGAACACGGGGGCTGCTACGTCTGCAAGAAGCCCTGCTTTTAGTCCCATAAATACAGTTCAGCTGTGCAAGAGGTGAGCTACACAGAACTGTGCAAAAGTTTTGGACCACCCCATGTCTTTAACTTGTTACCAAGGAGTCATCGATGGTTCAGGCTCATTGCAGGTTTTTGGACTTTGTTTTTACTTTCACTCAGTTTCTGTTCAGTTCTTCCTGATCGTGCATGTTTGGCAACGAGGGCTTAAAAAAAAAAAGAGGAAAGTAGCCAAAAGACATCTGACTCAGGACCCGCATCGTCCATGTCAAGTTTTCAACCAGCATCTCTTTGATGCCTCCTGTTGATGCTAAAATGCTTATACTGTACAGTATTTAACTGTCTTTGGTATTTTGTATAGATTCAACTAAAGCAATAGAAACAAAATGTGTTTTGTTAGAAGTGTAGTCACATATGTGATCATAAAACATATTGTAAAGTACAACACTGCTCATATGAATAACACAGGTGATGCTTTGATTATATTTGTATTAGAACACAATTGTCTTGGGATTATGTTCTTAGATTCAAACTAAAATGGACTAAACTGTGTTAATGTCTGTTTTACTGAGAGGATCAGTAAAAGGCATCACTGGAACAGTTCAAAGAGACGAAGGTGTATTCCCGCATCTCAATAGATCAACAGAACTACACAGAAGCTACTAGAAACAAAGTGCCTAAAGGTTCAATTCAAAACTGTTTTTTTTTTGCGAAGTTGTTTGATATGCGTTGACTCAGCTCTGTCTCTTGAGTTTGGGAGCCTTTTTGTGTCTGAATGGTTATAGGTCAGAGTTAAGCAGCTTAAATAATAAAAAAAAAACACTATTCTGTGAATTTTCAGGCACAAGAACGGCACATGATGAAAAAAATCCAAAAGAAAGTTGGAAAGACTTGCGGAAAACCTGGAAACGTGCCGAGCAGGAGCAGAGAAGCCTTTCACGCAGGTGTTTTAAACTAAAATCCTCTTTTGATAAGAAATCTTACACAATACTGAGAGATCTTGCAAGATCTATTAGCGCTGTTGTGCACGACCCTCAGCTACTACCACATCTTTAAACTTTAATCTCGATAAAGTTAACTTTGATTTTTGTGGCAGCCATTTTGACATAAAGCGTCTCCCAACAGTGAGCCAGCTGTAAACTAATGATTCTGAAAGTTGCGTTAAAATCTACCGTGGTTCACGAGATATTTCGCTAAGTGTTGAGCTAAGACTATGTGCACTGTCTAGAGCAGGGGTCTGCAACTTGAGGCTCTGGAGCCACATGCGGCTCTTTGGTCCCTCTGCAGAGGCTCTTTAAAGCTGCTATATGTAGTTTTTGGAACACGCTGGAACAGAAAAATTTAGAACAGAGACACGTTTCTGGTCCCTCCCCCTTGCTCTCGGCTGAACTTCAGCTCAGCCTCCTTAGCTCCGCCTCCACTGCATGTCCTGTCGCAGCCGCTGCGATGTTCTGTGTTTATATGTTAATAAAACGTTCTAAAAAATAAAAACATGGAGCGCTGGTCCAGCACACCAGAACACCAGGAAATCTGCAGAGCCTCGCGCAGCCACGTTGAAACTGAGTTTAATTCGCTCGTGACAAATTCATTCATTTCCTCATCATTTCAGTCATGGAGTCAGCGGAGGAGGAAGCGATCACTTGACTTTTGGCAAAAACAAAACAAAAGAAAAGTCCAGATCAGGGATGAAAAAGGGGAATTTAATACATTTGTGTCACATACAAAACAGTTCTGCATCGCTTTGCAATCCTTTGAACGAGAATGTGCGCGGCCGCTGGGGCTGGGACAGGCGGGGGCGTGGGTTAGGAGCGTGAGAAGTGAGAAGCTCTGTTTTTATTGGCTGGTTAAAAACTCTGTTTTTATTGGCTGGTTAACGGCAGGGTCACTGTGGGTTTTTAGAAATGCTTTTAGTACCACCTGGAGAAGCAAGGGGACTACTGTATAGTTTTTTCAAAGATTACTTGTCTAGTCTGTCAGGAGATAGTGACAGAGTGAAGAAACATGTTAAAAATATATTTTTAGAAAAACTACAGACTGCAGCTTTAATTTAGTGAACGAAAGCATAAAAATGGCTCTTTTGATCATAAAGGTTGCAGACCCCTGGTCTAGAGCTTAGAGCATGTGTTGAGGATGATGCTCAGCTACTACTAAACCAGATTTTAGGCCATTATTTGTCAAATTAACCAAGTTATAGTCATGCATGCTCTGACTCCTCTGAAGTAAACTCTAAAGAAACAAGGAATGACTCAAGACTTTTGCACAGTGCCGTGCATGTAACATTGTTGTGTGGGCTGAGAGGATAAAAGCAAAAAAAAAAAAACAGTAGCATGAAGTGGGCGAGGCGGCGGGGAGGAGCCCACTCAGCTGCTGTTTATGCGTCAGAGCCCTTCTGCCTGCGTTTGGAGGGGGGGATGAGGCGGGACGGCAGCTCCGGCGGTAGACCGTGGCCCTCCAGCTTCACTTCGATCAGATGGCTGGCCAGGGCGAACTCCTCATCATCCAGCATGCCGTCGTGGTCCACGTCGGACAACTTCCAGATGCGACCCAGCACCGAGTTGGGCAGGCGGGAGCTCACCATCCAGTCCTTGGCCTTGGTGCCGCTCAGCTTCCCCTCGTCGGGGGCGAGGTTGTAGAAGATTTCATCGTATTTGGGCTTGTCTTTGGTCACCACCCAATCCTCCTCCTCCTGGCTTGCATCTCCGTTCTCCTCGGCGAAGGGGTCGCCCTCCATGAAGGGTCCGGCCCGGGTCCCCAGGAAGGCGCCGCCCTGCACGCCCGGCTGGTCTCCTGCTTCCAGCTCCTCTTGCCGCAGGAGGGGCATCAGCGTGGCGATGTCGGAGGCGAGCAGCTCGTCCAGAGCTGCCATCAGGTTCGGCTTCAACGTCTTGAACTTGTTGAAGTCGTGAACCATCAGCTGTTCCTGCGAAGCATGAACAAAAAATGTTAGCTTGGGGTTCTGAAACTTGTTGAAGACCTAATACTAGGGAGGGGTCAGATCCGATCCAGTATCGGTATCGGCTTCAGATACCAGCATAATTTAAGTATCGGATTTTCCGATCCAACCTGCCGATATTTCCGATCCGGCTTCAAAGAACACACGTGTTCCACCATTCTCTGTGACTGCCATCTTAACATTGTGTGAGTTTAACCCAATGAAGACTCTCTGGGCCTCACAACAGGAAACACCCAAACTTTAACAGCACACAAGCATACTAATGCTTAGCGATATTTTAGACTAAAAAACCGCTAAGCATTATGGGAAAGACAACAAAATCCACTCCTGTAGTGGTTAAGGGGAGTGGACTGTGTTGTCTTTCCCATAATGCTTAGCGGTTTTTTAGTTTTCCAGCTGCACCATGAGTGAGATGGACGTCTGTGATATAGACCTGCCTCTTGTGTGCTATTAAAGTTTATGTTTCCTGTTGTGAGGCCCAGAGTGTCTTCTTGGGTTTAACTCACACAATGTTAAGACAGTAGTCACAGAATAGTTGCAGTTCAAAAAATTCATTATTACAGCCTCTTATACCTGAACGGTATCGGATCGGAAAAGTATCGGTATCGGCAGATACCCAGATTTTAGTATCGGATCGGAAGTAAGAAATGTGAATCGGTGCATCCCTACCTATTAATACCCAAAATTTGGAGTAATTACTCGAGTACAAGTGGCCTCACTGGAACACCGCGGCCCAGACTAACCTGCATCTTGGCACAGTCTGGAAAATCTCCAGGAGAGATGTTGTGCTGCAGCTGGATCTTGGAGAAGATGACCGGCAGCTGGTAGATCAGATTCTTCTTCTTGTTGTCTTTCCTGAAGACTGAAGGCATCTCCTGCTTCAGATAGCTGATGATGTGAGCGTGGACCTGCGGGAGAAGACCGGCTGAGTTCTTCACTTATTCCAAAGATCACTTGTTAGGATGCCAAAACCCTCGGGGCCACCTACCCTGACCAGACGGGCCCTCTTCACCAGGTCGTTGAGCTTCCGTAAAGCTGCGTTGCGAGGGAGGTTCTGAATTTCGGTGAACAGGTCCTCCTCCTCCAGCTCAAACAGCTTGCGGTTATCAGCAACCATCAGCGGCTCGGACCAGAACGAGCCGATGTACACGCGCAGGACTTCAGGGGTGCCGAACACCTTACCCAGGGACCACATCAGCGCGCCGTAGACTCGCATCAGCTGCTGGGTTCCCACCATGTCGGCCTTGTTGAGGACCACGCGCAGCTTGTCCTCGTTGCCCTTCAGGGCCCCGATGGCCTCGGAGAACTCGTCAGAGATCTCCAGCTTGTGAGCGTCGAACAGGAGGACGATCCGGTCCACGCGCTCCGCAAACCAGCGCAGCACCGCCGGGAAGTCGTAGCCTGGTGGTTCGAGCAGAACACCGTGAGACATCCATCCATCATACATCCATCATACATCCATCATACATCCATCATACATCCATCATCTATCATCATACATCCATCATCCATCCATCATACATCCATCATCTATCATCATACATCCATCATCTATCATCATCCATCCATCATCCATCCATCATCCATCATCATCCATCCATCATCTATCATCATCCATCCATCCATCATACATCCATCATCTATCATCATCCATCCATCATCTATCATCATCCATCCATCATCCATCCATCATCTATCATCATCCATCCATCATCCATCCATCATCTATCACCATCCATCCATCATCTATCATCATCCATCCATCCATCATCTATCATCATCCATCCATCATCTATCATCATCCATCCATCCACCCACCCATCATCTATCCATCTATCCTTCCATCCATCCTTCCTTCCATTCATCCATCCTTCCATCCATCCATCCAGCCTTCCATCCACCCACCCATCATCCATCCATCCTTCCATCCATCCCTCCTTCCATCCATCCCTCCTTCCATTCATCCATCCATCCGTCCATCCTTCCGTTCATCCATCCATCTTCCATCCATCCATCCACCCATCCATCCACCCACCCATCATCCAGCCATCTATCCATCCTTCCATCCATCCATCATCAATTCATCCTTCCATCCATCCCTCCTTCCATCCATCCTTCCATCCATCCATTATTCCATCCATCCCTCCATCCATCCAGCCATCATCTATCATCATCCATCCATTCATCATCCCTCATCCATGCACCCATCATCCATCCATCCCTCCTTCCATCCATCCTTCCATCATCCATCCTTCCATCATCCATCCCTCCTTCCATCCATCCATCATCCAGCCTTCCATCCATCCTTCGATCCATCCCTCCTTCCATCACCAGCCATCATCCATCCATCATCATCCATCCATCATCTATCATCATCCATCCATCATCTATCATCATCCACCCATCATCCATCCATCCATCCATCCACGTACCCATCATCCATCCATCATCCATCCATCCTCCTTCCATTCATCCATCCATCCTTCCATTCATCCATCCATCCACCCACCCATCATCCAGCCATCTATCATCCTTCCATCCATCCATTCATCCTTCCATCATCCCTCCTTCCATCCATCCATTCTTCCATCCATCCATTCTTCCATCCATCCATCATCTATCATCCATCCATCATCCATCCATCCATCCATGCACCCATCATCCATCCATCTATCCATCCATCATCCATCCCTCCTTCCATCCATCCCTCCTTCCATTCATCCATCCATCCTTCCATTCATCCATCCTTCCATCCATCCACCCACCCACCCACCATCCATCCATCCTTCCATCATCCATCCATCATCCCTCCTTCCATCCATCCATCCCTCCATCTATCCTTCCATCCATCCACTCCTCAGCAACCCTCTCTGGCTCCTCTTGGGGATCTCGAAGCATTCCCAGGTTGAGAAGATACAGAGTTCATCCTGTTCATTCTGGATCTTCTAGCAGAAGGACATGTCTGGAAAACATTCAGACAAGGCACCCAAGAGGCATCGTAATCAGATGCTTGAACCACCTAAGCTGACCCATTTGGACGAGGAGCAGCAGCTCTACTCTGACCTCCTCCTTGGTGATGGAGCTCACTTCATCTTTAAGGCTGAACCCAGCAACCCAACAGAGGAAAATCATTACAGCCGCTGGTAGTCAGGATCTGTTCTGGCCAAAGGTGAGGGTTGAAGCAAGACTGGGCCAGTAAATCAAGAACGTTGCCGTGATCGGAGCAACTCCGTCGAGGTCTTGAGTCATCAGGCCGTCTTCTGCTTCAACAGCCATCATTTGTGAACAGTTGTCCCAGGTATTTGACCTCCTTTGATTGACGCAAAGACTTTACACAAACCCAGAAGGAACAGTTCCATTTTTCTGACAGAAAACCAGAAACAAAGAAATGTAAACATAAATATGATTGAAATAAAATGAAGTCAGGAAGAGAAAACCAAATCCCCTGCAGCTGCTGTCTCAAGCGTCAAAACTTCCATTTGTCTTCATGCAAAGACATATTTACACTAAAAACCAAATTTCAGACGTGCGTGAATATGTTGGTCCCTTGCAGCTCGTTGGAACAATGCTTCATGTCTTGTAAAATAATGATTCAGTTAAAACCGTAATGTTTGCCTGCATGCCTTTACTGCGTGATAAACACAAGTTGTAAGAAAAATGATTTAAGTTACACAAGAATAATACAGACAGATTTGTTGGTTCCCTTGAGGAGAATACAGGTTGTCCCCGATGTACAGCGGTCTCGACTTACGGCGATTCGACTTTACGAACGCGTCCCATTGAAAAGCATTGCTTCTAGTTATGCCGTTTATGCGCTTATGCGCCTTTAAATTTACAGGAGGGGAGGGGGGAGAGCACTCGGTGGAGGGAGGGGGAGTAGCTTCAGTGGAAATTTACTACAGACCACATGGTTTGGGCAGACCGAAGCAGACAGAGCAGAGGAGGTTAAGAGCTGTGGACCGAGTGAAGCAGCTGGAAGCTGCAGACCTCAGAGGAGCAAGAGCTAACATGCTAACAGACAGAGACCAGAATACCAGTAGGTAATTAACTATTTTTTCCCTTCATTATGGCTCCTAAATGTATGTGGTTTTTGATAATTATGTAGGGAAATGTGTTAGGATAGTCTAAGTACTTGGTTAAAAAAAGTACTGTACGTATGAGGTGCCGTTTGGACATATTTTCCGACTTACGGCGATTTCCGACATGCGAACGGCCGTAGGAACGGAACTCGTTCGTAAGTCGGGGACTCCCTGTATTAATCTGTTCTTTCTTCATTCATGCTTCAAGCCAAGTGTTAGACCGTCATTAAAAACTCAGGAGCCTTCGAGCTTTTCGTCTGACCTTTAGCTTGTTTGAAGGGAACAGACAACCTCTGGGTCGTTTGGTATGGTTGTGAGCACTGCACTGAACACGGAGAAGAAAATTCACATTAAAGCAAAGATCATCTCCAAGCAGCTCCTTGTTCCTCTGACCACATGACATTATTTAAAAGTATAAACGTTATGATACTGTGGCAGGACATGGATGCAAGTGGAAATACGACCCCAAGATGATCAAAGAGATTGTGCTGATAACAGAAAAAGAGCCAAGGAAACCATTCAAGCTGAACTCCAAGGTCAAAGTACATCTCTTTTCTGGCAATAGCATCGTAGAAGGAAGGCCCCACCTTTGACAGAAAAACACATAAATCCAGACTAGACTATACTATAATATGATGCATGTTGACAAGATTTAAAGTTTTTGGAACTGATGTATGGTTCCAGTCACACAAGTTTTTTAATTAATTATTGTGTGGAAGAGTACCAGCATATTTATGCACGTCTGAAATTTTTGAATAATCAAAAAAGTAAATGATCTTGTTCAATTTTTTTTTTTAAATGGTCAGTTTTGATGCTGCAGAGCTACGCAATACAAAAATTTCCCAAAAAAAGTGAAAAACTGCTTCTGGACAGACGAGTTGCTGCAGAATTTTGCCATTTATCATTTCTGTGAGCTCCGGAGACAACGTGCCGTTTAACTCGTCTTTCTGACGTGGGCAAGAACATTTTTCTGGCACATAATTCAAAACCTGAGCCATAAAATGTAAACTATTTGCAAATTTATCATCAGACTCAAGCAAGAAAACATGTTTTCAATGATTTGGCTGCATTGACTTTTTATTTTATTTTTTACAAGTGTTAGTCTTTTTGTGCAGATTGAAGTAATAATGAATTACTTGGAGATGGGAGTGTAGAAAATGTTGCGAGATGAAGATGATGGTGGTTGTTTCTCAACAGTGCATTCCTCCAGATGTGCTGACAGAGTTTCTATCTGTTCTTCATTATAAGTTTATGGCTGCTTCGTGTCCTGCTGCCAAGCAGTTGTGGTGACAGAACAAACGGGTCTCGTGAGTTAGTCGAGATGAGTTTGTTGGGTGATGATGATGATGATGATCAGGGAGCTCTGCTGCACCCCACCCCATGCCCGCTCCTCACCTTTGTCACCCCGCTCACCTCGGCTGACTCTCTGCTTGGCTCCGGACAGGATCCCCGGAGTGTCGATGATGCTGATGCTCTCCAGGACCTGGTTCTGCATCTGGGCACACTGGAATCTGGTTTATCCATCAAGACACAGGGAAAAGTCAAGTTCACAAACCAGTTCCAAAGACAATTGGGACATTGTGTAAAATGTAAATGAGAAAATGGTTTGCAAATCTCATAATCCCATATTTTATTCTCAATACAAATTATATTTTTAATTTTATGGCAACAACACACCAAATATAACTGCATCATCAGCATAACAATGAAAATTTATACCATGCTGTTTAATAACTTTACCTAAGCATAGATAAAGTAAAGATAAAGTAAAGAGTATTGGTCCAAGCACTGAACCCTGAGGAACTCCATGACTAACTTTGGTGTAAGAAGAAGATTCATATGATTTAAACTATTTTAGAGCTGTTCCTGTAATCCCAATATTATATTCAAGCCACCACAAAAAAGTTGTTCCAGGTCCATAACTCCCATTATGAAGCATCTCCTCCTCTTTGAACAACAGTCTCTAAACAACTAGGACCTGACGAGACCAGCTGTTGGAGCTTTTGGAGGGAATGTTGTCTCGATCTTGTCTGACGGAGGATTCTAGCTTTTCAACTATTCTTGGTCTTCTTCACTTGATCCGAGCATGTATTGTTCTAAAACCTGTAGATACTTTCCTGCATTAAAGGAGAGTTTCCAGATGTGTGAGCTTCCCACGCACACATGCACCCCCATACCAACAGAGAGGCAGGTTTTTTAAATATGTGCTGATAATGGACCAGATGGTCCTCCAGAGGGCTTGAGTCCATGGTTTCCAAAAAGCAATGTAACATTTTAATTAATCTAACTACAGAAGAGTTTCCCACTTTGCTTCGGTCCAGTTTAAATGAACTGTGCTCTATTGTGAATAAAATGTGTGTTTTTGCGATTGTGATTTATTTAATTGTTTTTATTTGTTTTTCACAACTTGCAGAGCGACTATATTCTCTGAACCGCAATCATTAAAAACGGAAAAACAACAATTCATTAGCGGTTATCTTTTATTTTTAAAGGTCCAGTGTGATCAAAGGAAGGCTTCAACTTTTTATTTTCTTTCCCCAGATGTCCACCCAGTCCCTCCCACTGTTGGCCCATTGTGTGCAGGTCTGCCTCGCTCTCCTCTGGGCTTCCTGAAGGAAAAATGACCATCACTGCCAGAATCAAACAATAAGATCTGCTAACGATCTGAGGCTTGTAACAACAACACCACTTCCTGCTGTTTAAGAGCTTAACGGGTCCACAGGTCCCCAGAACAGGAAGTCCAACGCAAAAGAAGACGCAAGTACATTCATGAACGTGACCCTGATGGAAAAACTTGCATCAGACGGAGCCCCCATTATAGCAGGAGCCTCTTCTGGTGGCTTTCAGCTTGCCATTGTATAACATCAGACTGTTTTCTCAGAGTGTGGAAAAATGTGCACAGAAAACTGGCAGTCCAGAAAATAAACTTCAGATCTGCAAAGCTCCCAAGTCTCCCCTCCCCTGAGGAGCTCTGTAGTCCTTTGACCTTGTGTTTACAATATATTTCTCATCTGAACACATCCACTTACATCCCCCCCTCTGGTCCCGTCGCTCCCTTTCTCCATTTATTCCACAAATAAGGCAAGTGACTCCTCACTCTGAAATTTGGCACAAGCGGTTGAAATTCCAAACAGCTAAAACACTTTCCACAAACCTTCCGCTCGCCTCACGCACAGTCTGCCCGCTTTGTGCCGTCTTCACACCGACTCCCTGAAAGGGAGACCTTACAAAGCCCTGAGAATGGACCCACCTGTTGAGGAAGGTGTTTCCAAATGGGTTGAGTTTCCGGAAAGGCTTGTTAGGGTCCACGATCAGGGCATTCCCTGGTATGACGCCCTCCACCTCCCCATGCATGATGGCAGTGAAGCAGTCGGTGGTGGGTTCAGGACCCACCCTGCTCCCTGGAATTTCCTGCTCCAGCAAATACCTGTCAGCCACACAGAATTCTGGTGCTTGAATTGAAAACAAATGACACAGACGACAGGTAAAACTGAAGAAACTGAGCAGGTTACTTGATGAACGTGGTTTTTCCGGTGGAGTACTGTCCCACAACCAGCACCATGGGCTTGTTGTCAAAGTCTGCATCCTCCAAACTGGCAGAGTGGAAGTCGTGGAAACCATAATACTGCTCCAGAGGCAGCAGCTTCTTACGGTACAAGGACTTCAGCCCTTCTGTCACAGTGCGAATCACCTCGGGTGCCTTCTTGACATCTTTACGCCCCCAGCGTGACATCTTCAATGGCTAATGAGATAATGGTAAGAAATCAATGTCAGTTGTTTGGATCTGCGTTTCCCGTAGGTGTACCAGGGGAAACTGGAGGTTATGAATATAACCATTGATCCCTGAGGGAGAGAAACGAGGTACAACACAAATGCATGGGGAGCTACCGTCACGCCCTGAAAATGTATATGCAGAAAGATTTAGACAACAAAGTTCGGACAAGCGGAAAGATGTTCATCTCTCGACAACAGCTTGGGTCACGTCACGGCTTGTTACGTCCAAGCTGTAGAATTTTATGAATGTGTGAGGAGATGCCCAGTTGGTGCATACGTCTGCCACTGGGATGGTAAATGGATGGATGGATGGTAAATGGAGCTTATTTATATAGCGCTTTCCAGCCCCCTGTGAGGAGCCCCAAAGCGCTTTACAATACCAGCCATCCACCCATTCATTCAGACATTCATACACCGGTAGTGGTAGCCTGCCTTGCAAGGCGCCATCCAGTCCTACCGGGAGCAACTCGGGGTTATGTGTCTTGCCCAGGGACACACAACACATGGTGGGCGGATGCGGGATTCGAACCTCCAACCTTCCGATCAGGGGTCGACTGCCATTACCACTACACCACGGTCGCGGGATTCCTTTTAGGGGTGTCAAACTCAGTTACCAATAGGAGCCAAACTTTATAAACTTTGTCAGAGCCACGGGCCACTTTCAGCTGATACGTTAACTCGAGTCCGATACCCAATGTCTTTTCTTGGTTTCAGGTTCACTAACAAGAGTTTGGTGTGTCTCAGTTGACTTTCTGTTACTCTTTCCACGTCAGAATCAACAACGACAGAATGATCCAACCATCTTTCTGGCTGCAAAGTTAGCCAGCTGGTAAGAGAAGTCTATACTAAATTATATATTTATCAGTTTTTTTTAAAGAAAAATTTAGAAGAGATACAATTTTTTTTACATTTGAATTATCATCTTAGGGGACCAGATTTGGCCCACGGCTCTTGAGTCTGACATATGTGACCCATGAAGTGGCCATACCTCTGGTTAGAGCTGTCATTTCTAACCCGGGCGCGACGCCTGGCCTGGCCCGACCCGAATTTGGGCCAGGCTGGGCCATAATAATAATAATAATAATAATAATTTTATTTAAAAGCGCCTTTCAGGACACCCAAGGACACTTAACAAACCAACACAGTTCAAAAATTATCAGCGACAAATTGAAATATAAAATAAAGATTATAAAATGCAAAATAATAAAAATACATTTAGTAAAGTTAATGATAAGCTAGTCTAAAGAGATGTGTTTTCAGGGCAGTCTTGAACAGAGAAAGGGAGGTGGTGTTTCGAAGGTCTGGCGGTAGGGCGTTCCAGAGGTGAGGGGCAGAGCAGGTGAAGGCCCTGCTCCCCATGGTGGAGAGGCGGGCAGAGGGTACATGCTGCTGGATGGGCGTGCCAGGTCAGTGCCGGGTTTTTGATTACGTCAGCGGACACATGCAGCCGACAATCTAATTATGTGGAAACATGGCTTGCCATACATCCTTTATATGGCAAATCATGTTGCTATATAATTGGATCATCAGCGTATGACAATATAATTATATGGCAACATGGCTTGCCATACTATCCAATTATATGGCAACATGGTTTGCCATACACGGTCACACACGGTCATTTCACCGGGAGCTGACCGGCCTTGAAAGAGGCAAAATAAAGTTCAGTTAAGCTTCAGATGGGACTACCGGTACTGCCAGGAAGCGATCCATCGCCCAAATGGACGTTCAGCCGCTGCACTCAGCGAGGCGCGCGGCAGATGACCCAAACAGGTGAGATCCCAAAGCAGACAGGTCAGAGCAGGGTCCGTGTCTGAATAATGCAGAAGTGGGGATTTAATGCACTTTGACGACCATGAAAGGACAAACTCAGCTCCGATCTTCGGATTCGGATCTTTAACTACTGTTAATTCGTCAGGTCGGGCGGGGTTTGGAAATTATGGCTACGGGCCGGATCAGATCAGAATTTTTGGGCCTGAATGTGACTCTACCTCTGGTCGAGTGCGCATGCATGCTGCAGAGTGCATGCTTACCCTTCAAGTTAGGTCTCGCGAGTGTGCAATCCCCATACATTTGAGTTGTACCGAGTGCACTGACCAAAAGGGAACCTTCAGGTGCTTCCTGTATTTATATGAAATCTGCCCACTTGTCCTTGAGGCCTCTTCTGTACACAGCAGGAGGAATGATACGGCTGAAGCTGGAAGTTTCTCCCTGAACGATGTCCCCACAACGGCAACCTTCAGCACCTGAAAGTGCATGAAAACAAACAACATTAAAAAAGGACAGATAAAACGGATGCGGAGGGGAAATATCAGGCTAATAACACGCCAAAATAAATATTTTTATTCCTGGTAGAATCTAGAGTAAAGATGAGGAATCTGAAGTCTTCCAAGCATTACGAGTGCTCGCCTGGAAAAAAGTTGTTGTTCAGGCTGGAAAACCTGCAAACCCAACCCCAGCGTCAGGATTTGCACACGCACAGCTCATTTCCTTACAGTAGAACGAGAAAGACCGTAATTGTACTCCCTGCAGATCGTCTCAGGAGAACAAGAGCAACCCATTCAAGGAGGAGAAAGACTTTGAGAGTGAAGCCTTTAAATAGAACAATGCATTTCATTCTTTGGTAATAATCTTTTTAGTGCAGCTTACATTTGATGTCTGGAAAAGTTGGGACGTTGTGTAAAAAGTTCATTTAAAACCAAAACCAATAATTTGCTAATCTAATAAACCCTTATGTTATTCACATTGGAACATAGTACACATATAAATGTCTGAAAAAGTTAATTT
>JBBPBX010013737.1:0-16490 GCA_038048925.1 Garcialebias charrua
AGATCAGTGATAGAGCGTGCATGTATTTACACCTGGCGTGCCACGCCACAAACGCTACCGTCTGAACCGGAAGAAGAATCATGAGGTCAGCCAATGAGGGAGGGCCCTTTATACAGGCAGCCAGCACCAGACCCAATCACATCTCAGCACCTATGGTGCGTTCAAGGCCTATGGGGCACATTGTCACATCCACCCCCCCAAACTGCATCGACGCCCCGACGATGATCTAATTTAACACCAGGGTCGAAATACAGCGGTCATGGTCTTAGATGAAGGCGTTTGTCTTACTGCTGGCCTTGGGAGATGATGAGGGTTATGATGCTGGCCAGCAGTTGATCGTGTTGATTTACGCACAGACACCTCACTGGAACCAGACTCTGCTGCTGGTACAACTGGTAGTGAGGTAGGTTGATTCAAGGTCACGTCAGAAGGAGCCACGGCAAGTCCTGAAACCCCAGGAACAGCATCAAAAACAACAGCAGCAGGCGGGGCAGGTGGTACCTGCTCCCGAGGACTTGGCCTCAAGAACAAATCATCCTCTAAAAACTCGTCATCTGGACCAGAGCAATGCCCAAAAGATGCTCCGTCATCTGAACCAGAGCCATGCTCAGCAGATGCACCCTCAACAGAAACTGGATTAGGTACATCAGCACCAATCCAGGCCTTTAGCAATGAGCGATGCACCCTTCTTAACCTGGCCGGTTCATGAACTGGTGCCACTGAATACACTACACCACCCTCTCTTGGGACTTGCTTAACTATATGAGTCACTGAACTCCACAAATCTTGAGTTTTCTTACGACCCCTCGTCCCCAAGTTTCGGATCAACACAAGCTGGCCCTCCTGAAGAGGAGTTTCTGTGATGTTCATATCATGATGAGCTTTTCTGCGTTCTGCAGAAGCCCTCAATTTTTGTCTAGCACCCTCAAATGCTATTTGCAAACGAGTCTGATGTTCTTCAACCCACTCATGAATGGTTCCTGCAACAGGTTTTTGAACTCTTCCCAACAGAAAATCTACTGGAAGGAGTGGTTCTTGGCCGAATATTAAGAAAAACGGTGACTCGCCCGTTGATTGGTGAGGAGTGGTGTTATAAGCATAAAGCAACTGGGGCAAGCAAGCACTCCAGTCTCGTTTCCGGGACGGGGGCAAGGTTCTCAACAAATTGTGAAGCGTCCTATTGAAACGTTCACATTGCCCATTACCAGCTGGATGGTAAGGCGTGGTACGAGATTTAGTGATACCATACAGGCTACAAAGCTGTTGGATCAGAGTGCTTTCAAAATTGCGGCCCTGGTCTGAATGGATGCGTGCTGGTACTCCAAATTTTGAAAACCACTCCGTAACCAAGACCTGTGCCACCGTAGAGGCGCGCTGATCTCTAGTTGGGATAGCCAACGTGTATTTGGAAAAAACATCAGTCATCACCAATACACTCTCTAACCCCGAGGAAGTTGGTTCCAACAACGTAAAGTCAATTGCCAAAATGTCATTTGGTTTTGATGCAAGCAAATGACCCATAAAGCCCCGAGCAGGTGGCTGGCTATCCTTGGCAATCTGGCACCGCTCACAGGCCTTGCACCAACCTGCCACCTCTTGTGACATACCCGGCCAATAACAGCGAGATCTCAGCAACGCCAAGGTCCGTTCCACCCCCTGGTGCCCATGCTCCTGATGAACCTGGGTCAAAATGTCCTTAGTCAGGACTTTTGGCAAGAGAAGTTGATACACTTCCCCACCGCCATCTGGGCGAAATATTTGCCGATACATTAAACCATCCAATTCGGCCAAGCGGTCCCATTGGTTGACCAATGCAAGGGCAGATTTTGAAAGCCCTTGCCGCTCCTCACGATTTGGCCGCTCCTTCCTTTGCCAGAAGACAAGGACCTCTTGAAGGACCGGGTCAGCCTGCTGGAGAGCACAGAGATCATCAGGGGAAAGAGAGGGAAAGACAGTTACAGAGGACTGGATGGCTGATGTTTGCTCACTCTGCACAGCTAGCTGCAGTGGCTGAGGCACGGGAGTACCTGAGCCCAACAAAGTCACTTCCAGTGTAGCTGGCCAAGGCCGGCGAGAAAGAGCGTCAGCATTTTGATTAGATTTAGCAGGTCGATACTTCAACTCAAAGTTAAAGGAAGCAAGCTGGGCTGCCCAACGCTGCTCCACTGCTCCAAGCTTAGCCGTATCCAAATGGCTCAGAGGATTATTGTCGGTATAAACAATACACCGATGACCCAAAAGATAATCTCTAAATTTTTCTGTCATGGCCCATTTCAGGCCCAACAGCTCCAATTTCATTGAGCTGTAATTTGACATGTTTCGCTCGCTAGGTCTTAACCCGCGGCTAGCGAAAGCAATGGGTCTTATCCTCCCCTCCTGTTCCTGAGACAAGACTGCTCCCAAACCACAATGGCTTGCATCCACCTCCAAAACAAAAGGGAGGGAGAAATCGGCATAAGCAAGGACCGGGGCAGACGTGAGCTTGGTCTTGATAGCCTCAAAACTCTGTTGGCACTCCTCAGTCCAAGCTCCAGCAATACTCTGGGCACCTTTCTTTTTAGACATTTTACCAGCTAGCTCTGCAGCTCTACGATGCAAGGGGGCAGCCATCTTAGCAAAACCTTCCACAAACCTTCGGTAATAGCTAGCGAATCCTAAAAAGGAACGCAACTCAGTGGCTGTGGTGGGTACAGGCCAATTTGCTACCACCTCAATTTTAGCGGGGTCAGTGGCTACTCCTTGGTCAGAAATTACATGGCCCAGGTAGTGCACCTCCCGCTGGAAAAAATGGCACTTACTGAGCTTAGCTTTAAGGCCCTCCTTTTGAAGCCGTCCCAACACCACATCCAACCTCTCCAGATGCTGCTGTACAGAGGATGAAAACACAACAATGTCATCTAAATACAGCAAAAGAGATTGGCATTGCTGGTCACCAAAAATGCGTTGCATCAAACGCTGAAATGTACCCGGGGCATTGCATAGGCCAAAAGGCATACGATTCCACTCGAAGAGCCCAAACGGTGTACAAAAGGCAGTTTTATGGCGATCTCCTACTGTGACAGGGACCTGATTATAACCACTGGCCAAATCCATCGTGGAAAACCATTGGGCCCCTGTCAAAGCATCAAGAGACTCTTCAATACGCGGGAGTGGAAAAGCGTCCTTCCTTGTCTTGATGTTAAGTTGACGATAATCAACACAGAGCCTAAGGCTGCCATCCTTTTTACGAACAAGCACAATTGGTGACGCATAAGGGCTGGAGCTTTCACTGATGACATTTGCTGCCAAAAGCTGGTTTATGTGCTCCTTCACAAGTTCATATTCTGATGGAGGGATTCGACGGTAACGCTGCCGAACGGGAATGTCATCAAGAAGGGGAATGTCATGACTGATCAGGTTGGTGCAACCCAAATCCTGATCATTAGTAGCAAACACGGAAGTGTATTTACCCAACAATGCTCGTACTTGACCCTGTTCCTCTGCAGACAAAGATGTTAAATCAATTTCCTCTACCCTTTCCACGATAGGAGCAGCAACTGTTTGGGAAGATACATTTGCAAGAAATGGAACTTCAGTCACACCTGCTGGAAGACTCACCACCCCAACACTATTTAAAGTTCCCACAGTGGTACGAGGGTAAAGCAACACATCTGTGTTGCCCACATTTGTCACTGGGATATAAGCAGTCCCCCGAACAACTTGAACTAGAGCAGGAGATGCTAACAACCCCACTGGTAAACCAGACTCAGAGGGTTCAAACAAGACAGGGGTGCCTGAGTATTTCTCACAGCATGTGGTAGGCACAATTTTCATTGCACCTCCTGGAATGCGGCAGGCCTTCCTGCCTCGCACCCTCACCTTACCAGGCTGCTCAGGAGTGTGCTGCATTTCAGCTGCATGACATTTCTGTAGAGCATGAACCAGAGGTTTGGGAGATGACACCACAGGGGTAGCATGGAATAAAGCATCACCATGCTGTCCAAACAGCTCTTGATAACACTTATTTATGACGTTCATCCCCAATACACCAGGAACTGAAACTAACCCACCATCAGGAGGATTTTTCACCACCAACACCCCACAATGGGGCACCAACTTGCCACACAGTTCAATAGACACCTCCAAATAGCCGATATAAGGGATAGGGAGACCATTGGCTGCTTTTAGCTGTAGCCAGTGGCAGGCTTTCAACCGCTCTTCTCCCCAGGGCTTGAAGAGTTCAGAAAAGAAACCCTCTGTAATTGTGGACACCATTGAACCTGTATCAACCAGGCAAGGCACCTTCACTCCAGCCATATTCACAACAATATGTGGACAAGAAGCAATTAGTTGAGGTGCATCCGCTGCGCAAAAAGCATTAGTCGAGCCCATGGATACCCCACCCGAGCTGTGGCTCTGCAACTCAGTGGGTACTAGTTTTCCGGAAGCTGGCTCCCCTGACGTGACCCTGACAAAGATGGCTGACGGAAAGCAACACGTGGCCCCCCACACTCCCTAGCAATATGTCCGGGCTGTTGGCACCGTCGACATATAATGGGACCTCGACGCGGGGAGCGGCTGCGCTCTTGTGCAGTTTGGAGAAGGGCAATGCTTTGAGTAAGCAGTTTGAGCTGCTCCTGTTGTTGTTTCAAAAGTTCTTTTAGTTCATTAACCTCTGTTTGGGTGGGGCTAGCAATAGCTGGTGACCCACCCTGCACAGCAAACTGAAAACTGGGCGCCGAAGGCAGAGAAGTGCTCCGGCTCCGCATACTAGCTGGCAAACCCTCTAACTCCCACCTCATTGCCTCACCTCTAACATCAAGCAGTGTTGCTGCCGGTTTCAGACGAACATACTGTTTTAGCACACGACGGAGCGCACCATCAAGGACATATTCTACAAACTGGTCACGCAAGATAGCTTCAACATTAGGCATGTCCCTAGGGGCCTGTGCTGTTACTTTCTCCATGAGGCTCATCAAAGCCAGGGAGAACTCTTGTAGTGTTTCCCCCTCGAATTGTTTTCTGGAGAAAAAGGCCTCCTGTAATGCAACATGTGACTCATTACATCCATAAAGCTCCTTGAGGATAGAAATGATCTTAGCTGGATCCTCTCGTTCCTGACTAGAACGATATCTGATCTCCTCCCTAGCCTCTCCTTCTAAATGGTCGTATATAAAAAAAGCCTGATCTACTGCTGACAAATTTCGTGCCCGCATACACGCCTGCACCTCCTCAACCCACTCGCTCACGCTAATCCCCATCCGTCCCCTAAACATAGGGCACTTACGGTCGCGTGGAACAAACACTAACCTTTCAGTTATTTGGGCCATGGGGAGTGCAGAAGCTGAAGACGGCCCAGCACTGGGGTTAGAGGTGGAGGGTGAATGCTCTGCACGCAGCTTCTCATTATCAGCACTTAATTGAGCCACCAGAGTCTTCAATTCCAGTAGCTCTTTCTCCATCACTACAGATGACAGACTCAAAAACAAATGAACTGCTGCTGTTTGTCCTTCTCACACTTTACATACAAAGAATAACAAATTACTGCTTGATCAAAAAAAAAAAAAATTTGTGAAAGAGTCCCAGCCTCAAAACTGCAAGAAGTACCAAACAACGCCAAATGTAGCCGGGGCGGGTGTGGTTTAAAATTAAAGTGGAGTTTAAATTATACCATTTTAAATAATAAAATTGGTTAAAATTACTTTCACCCAAAACAGTTACCCTTGAGGCACACGGTGTTGCAGCTGAGGCAGGAGACACTTCACACGAACACCAATGGATTGCACAATTATTTATTTAATTAAAAAATCCTAAATTTAAAATACACAGTTAAAAGGGCAGTTATAGCTCCAGGCAACAATAAAAATCCTAAATTTAAAATACACAGTTAAAATGGCAGTTATAACTCCAGACAACAATAAAAGTGCAATTAAATACAATATTCTAAAAACAAAAGGAAAACCTCATAGGCAAATCGTCCACCGCCTGGGAGATGTTCTGTTAATCAGGCCGCAGCTGTCTAAAGAGTCCTGGAAGAACTACAGCGTCACATGAAACGCCCCTCACGCCAGCACCAGGACGATTAGTCCGGGCTGAATCTCAGTTGGCCTCGATCAGCCACGCAGGACGTACAGCCAGCCCTACGCCGGCCGGAACAGCGGGCATCAAACCAGCGCCAGGACGACAAGACGACAGCCCACGGACCCCCAGGTGAAACGCCAGTCAGGACGACCCGCACCGCAGGTAAACAAACGGTCAAGGACAAACAGCAGCAGCTAACAAAATAAATTAGAATTAAAATCTAAAAGCGTTTAAAAACAAGAGAAGAAGACTAAAGCTTTACTCACCACCGCTGTGAGACGATAGGTCAGCAATATACGTCCTTAAAAAATAAATATTAAAATTAAAATCTAAAAGCATTTAAAAAACGAAGGAAGGAAACTAGGGCTTTTACTCACCACCGCTGTGAGACGATAGATCAGTGATAGAGCGTGCATGTATTTACACCTGGCGTGCCACGCCACAAACGCTACCGTCTGAACCGGAAGAAGAATCATGAGGTCAGCCAATGAGGGAGGGCCCTTTATACAGGCAGCCAGCACCAGACCCAATCACATCTCAGCACCTATGGTGCGTTCAAGGCCTATGGGGCACATTGTCACACAAGTTTTTGTTTTGTGGACTGTTAGCAGGAAAAAAATATTTGAAGTTTCTGCTCTGTGGACTGTTCATTGAAGAAGCACTGCAAGTTTTTGCTTTTTGGACTATTAGCAGGAAAAAAATATTTGACGTTTCTGCTCTGTGGACTGTTCATTGAAGAAGCACTGCAAGTTTTTGTTTTGTGGACTTTTAGCAGGAAAAAAATTTGAAGTTTCTGCTCTGTGGACTGTTCATTGAAGAAGCACTGCAAGTTTTTGTTTTGTGGACTTTTAGCAGGAAAAAAATATTTGAAGTTTCTGCTCTGTGGACTGTTCATTGAAGAAGCACTGCAAGTTTTTGTTTTGTGGACTGTTAGCAGGAAAAAAATATTTGAAGTTTCTGCTCTGTGGACTGTTCATTGAAGAAGCACTGCAAGTTTTTGTTTTGTGGACTTTTAGCAGGAAAAAAATATTTGAAGTTTCTGCTCTGTGGACTGTTCATTGAAAAACCGCAAGTTTTTGGACTGTTCTGTTGGAGAAAAGGTACCGGTACTACAAGTTGTTGCTTTGTGGACGGTTGACGTATTGCACATTTTTGCCTAAACTTCCACATTTCCACATTTTTTGTTTAAAGTACTGTATTAAGACAACTGCTAAAAATGTAAACATTTACATTTAATTTATTTTAAGCTTTTTGCCTGGCATTTGGTACATTTTGTTAATTGAAAACTGTCTTGACTAAAAGAGGCTAATCTTCAGTTTTTGATTGTGGATTAAGTCAGAGTTGCTGAATTGTTTAAAAATGGTGACAATAAATTTTTCGAAAGTGATATGTACCTCTCATTCCATGATGTTACATTTTGCATGTTTTGTAATGACAGTAGTAGTACTGGTAGTCAGTTAGCGGGTTTAAAAAGTAACTTACCATTTAATTTGATTATTATTAGCGATGAACAAAATACACAAAATATCCTTTATTTTACATACAAAATTTTACTGTGGTTTTACCAGTTTAAATTAGTTTTTTGTTTGATATTTCCCAGTTAATTTAGCCAGTTGTTGATGTACAAAATGATTTGGTAGTAAGTTGTAGGTATTTAGTAATTCTAAGTGGGGTTAAATTTACATCAGTCCACACAAATTAAAAAAAATAAGTTAACACTAAGCATGGCTAATGAGTTATCTGAACTTATTTTTTTTGTATTAGTTGTACTACTTGATTTAGTACTGCAAACTTAAAAAAGATTAGCTTTTCTTACTCACTAATCTTAAGACTACTTTGCTTAATTTTTTTGAGGCAACGAGTTTGCGTACTTTTTTTAAGTAAGGTGAACTAAGTAGATCTTACAGTGTGGAGGCTTAACTTGTAAATGTAACTAATGCATCACAAAGAGGAACCTAATGTCACGGTTGTAGGAAGTTGGAACCAAGAATGCAGAGTGCAGTTCAAACTTCAGACCAATCTCGAAACTTCCCTTTCTTTCTAAATTCCTGGAGAAAATAGTTTTTAGTTAACTAACAACGTTTTTGAATGAAAACGGAATTTTTGAGATTTTCCAGTCTGGTTTTAAAGGGGACCACACATTCAAAATTCACTTTTTAATGTTTTTTTTACTCAACTTTGGGTATTTACTTCATAAAAAAACAGTCCTTGTGCCAAAAAAATGCACCCAGTGGTTTATTTACTCTAAGTATATTTATTTAACTGTGATAAGTTAGGTTTCGGTTTGAAATCATCGCGCGCGCGAGGACAACCCACCTCGAACCTGAGTCCAGCCCCTCACCTAGCAACCCCTGGTTAGGCTCAACCCACTTCTGTATTAAACACATGACTGTTGTTTTTCATGATTTCATCTCATCTTTTGTTTATATGTTCTTAATTTCATGTGTACAGCACTTTGTTGCAGCTGCGTTTTTTTAAATGGCTTTATAAATAAAGTATAATTGTTATTTTTATGTTTTAGTTCAATTTTTAGTGTATTTGCGATCGCTCCCAACGCGCAGCCGGCATAAAATTAAACGAGCGGACCCCCGGCGTAGGGACCGGCGGCAACGGGACCCTCTTCTGGCGCGATGGAGCGGAGCTTCAACTGTACAGCCTCGCTGCAGCCTCGCAGCAGCGAGGACCTTCTCCTTACGGATTAATTTACGGGAGACACTTGGTGAACTTTGTGTTGTCTTGACTGGAACAGCGATAACTCCCAAAATCGCCGCGTGCAACGAGCGGAGCTGGCGAACACCGGAAGAGGAACAAGCTAACATTAGCATCGGATTCGGGTGGTCTAATGCTAAAAGGAGCAGCAAATTGCGGCGCGCTCAGACGGGTTTCGGTAAGTTATCTTAAGCTAGCACTAACAGTAAGTCAAATGAGTAATAAAAAAAGCTAATTTTAAAACAACAACACATTACAGATACTGGCTGTTACAGAGGGCGTAAACAGATCGTTGAAGGGCGTGGACTTCAGAACTTCTATCAGAAACCGGTCGTTCAAAACGAAAGTTAAAAATGGCAGAATTAAAAAGGGTATAATTAATTATCTAAGAATTATTTTGTGTATTAAAATGAATTAATATTGTCAAGATAGCACACAGACATAACATAAAAATTTTAAATACTTACATGTGATCCCCTTTAAACAATTACACTGCAACAAAACAGCTTTGGTAAGGTTTTGAACGACATTCTTCTAGTGAATGATTCTGGTCAGTTTGTGATCCTTGCACTCCTCGACCTTACCGCTGCTTTTGACACTGTTGACCACAGTATCCTTTCATCACAGAAGAACACTGGGTTGGGATTATGGTGTTAGAATGGTTCTTGTCATGATTCGGTGTGGTGTTGGGGAAATGAGCCCAGTGGTGCAGACAGGTGGACACTCAGAGGCACGAGCGAAAATCAAAAACACTTTATTAATAATAATAATAATAATAATAATGTCCTTTTTTGTCATCTGTGTATGTTTCCCATACACAGACGAAATTCGTCTCTGCATTTAACCCAACCACCACCAGGTGGTGCAGTGAGCAGCTATAGAAAGCGCCCGGGGAGCTGGAGAATTAGGTGTGCACTCATAGACACCCCAAGGTGTGTAGTGGCCGGGGCGCGAACCCGCGTCCTTCGGGTCCCAAGTCCCAAGCCCTGCCACTACACCATCTACAAACTCAAACACTGACGTGGCAGTAATAACAAAACCTAAGAACTGTAGCTCAAACTGTGGCTGGAATACTAGAAACTCAAAGACTGAAGAGACATACTCACAAACCAAGGAACTGTAGTTGAAGCAAGGACACAACACACCAGGGGAACAGACGAATGACCCGACCAAGACACACATACGAACGCAAACTAATATACACACCCTAATCACCTAAAATCATAAACACCTGAGACGACACGCAGACCTGAGAGACAACTGGGTGTAAGGAGGGAGACAAACCTAGAGAGGGAGTCATCCTTACAGTACCCTCCCTTGCAAAGACGCCCCCAGGTGTCCCCGAAGAATACCCTCAAAAACCAGGGCGGGCGGAGGGACGAACCACAAGGACGGTGGGCACAAAGGAAACACAAGGACGAGCGAACAAAACAAAAGGACAGGGGACAAACACAAGGACAACAAACCAAAAACCGACAGGAACGGGGCCTGGGACCAATACTAAACACAAAGGCTAAACTAGAAAAAACTGTGAGAGCGAAATGCAAAAACTAGAACCAGGAACTAAACATAGATTAAACCCAGAAGTCTAACAAGCGTACTAGGAACTAAACAAAAACTAAACCTAGAAGACTAACAAGCGTCCAAACATCGTGGCCAGGACGTCGACATCAGGTAAGGACCTGTCAGGCGGGTGACCGGGAGGTCGTCCAAAGAGCAGGGTCACGTCTGGCGGGCGACCGAGAGGCCGTACATCACATAGGACCACTTCTGGCGAGCAACCGGGAGGCCGTCCATCGAGCAGAGTCACATCTGGCGGGCGACCGGGAGGCCATCCAACGTGTAGGACATCAGCACAAGTCAAAAACCTGCCAGTCGGGCGACTGGGAGGTCGTCCAACATCAAAGGCAGGAACTACGGTGGCAAAAACTTAATCGGTAGGTGCACAGTCTTCTGCAGCTGGTGCACAGTCTTCTGCGGCTGGTGCACAGTCTTCTGCGGCTGGTGCACTAGGTGAAGGGACGTCAGTGAGTGTACTGTAGATTCATTGATGTCTGACGTGGAGACGTCGAGCGTAGAAACGTCTGGCGTGGAGACATCGAGCGTAGCGGCGTCAAGCGAAGAAACGTCATTGAGCGTTGAGACATCAGCGTGGAGACCCTCCATCGACATGGAGGCATCAGCAGTGAGGAGACCCTCCATCGATGAGGAGACGTCGGCGGTGTGGAGACCCTCCATCGACGTGGAGGCGTCGGTGGTGTGGAGATTCTCCATCGATGTGGAAGCGTCGGCGGTGTGGAGATCCTCCATCGACGTGGAGGCGTCGGCGGTGTGGAGACCCTCCATCGACGTGGAGGCAGCGCCCTCTGTAGTGGTCATCATGGGAGCAGCGCCCTCCTCCGTAGTCATCATGGGAGCAGCGCCCTCCTCCGTAGTCATCATGGGAGCAGCGCCCTCCTCTGTAGTCATCATGGGAGCAGCACCCTCCTCTGTAGTCATCATGGGAGTAGCAGCCCTCCTCTGTAGTCATCATGGAAGCAGCGCCCTCCTCTGTAGTCATCATGGAAGCAGCACCCTCCTCTGTAGTCATCATGGGAGCAGCACCCTCCTCTGTAGTCATCATGGGAGTAGCGCCCTCCTCTGTAGTCATCATGGAAGCAGCGCCCTCCTCTGTAGTCATCATGGAAGCAGCACCCTCCTCTGTGGTCATCATGGGAGCAGCGCCCTCCTCTGTAGTCATCATGGGAGCAACGCCCTCCTCTGTAGTCATCATGGGAGCAGCGTCCTCTGTAGTGGTCATGAGAGCAACACCCTCTGTAGAAGCTGGAGGCACAACGCCTTCTGTAGGCGTTGGGGGAACAGCGCCCTCTGTAGTCATGGCTACAGTGCCCTCTGTTGCTGTAGAGGAGTTGGCTGTAGTACTCATGATAGCAGCACACTCTGTGGTCGATGGAAGAGCAGCACCCTTTGTCAGTGCTGGGAGAGCAGCACCCTCTGTCTGTGCTGGAACGTCAGCACCCTCTGTAGTGGCGGCGCCCTCTATTGCTGCAAAGGAGTCGGCACACTCTGAAACATTAGAACACTCTGTTACAAACACCCTGGACTCATCTCTCAAAGTCCTAACGAGAGTCAATATTTGTGTGAGACTTGGGTTTGGTATCAGACATGAACTGTTTGTGATTAGTCTTCAACTATGGAAAAGGCCTTTATTTTATAATGATTGTCCGGATTATCAACAGCAGCATTAATCAGTTTATGCATCTGCTGGAGTATGAGTGTGGCTTCAGTGAGTGTATTCTGTGGCTGCTCAGCTGTCTGAGTGCAGCCTGTCCGCTCTTCCTGAAAACGCCCACACTCTCTGTTATGTGTGTGTCTGTTCTGGGGCTGAATAGCTGCATGCGTGCAGCCTGTCCGCTCGTCTTCAGAGCAAAGGCTAACATACCCCCCATTCTGCAAATGTCTCTCCAGAGACGTCATGGCGCACAGGTCCAAACACGGGCTCAGGCAGTCTGTCTGCTCTTCCTCAGAGCGGAGGCTCATATGGGGGCTCACATACTACCCCCTCTGTGAGCGTCTCTCCGGAGACATCACGGAGCACGGGTTCAAACACGGGTACCCCACCCCCTTCGAAAATCTCCCCGGCTGACCTGACAGCGTGGGAAGAGAAGCAGCAGGGGGGCAGGGCTGAAACCCGGAAATGTTCTTCTTTGGTGGTCGCCGCCTCCTGCGGCGGTGACACGTTTTGTCGGGCCAGAACTCCTCTGGGTCCGAGTCATCCTCGGACACGCCCCACAAGGAAATAGCTCACGCAGGAGCGAAGGAGGAAAACGGTTTGGAGCGGCCATCTCCGCGTCGTCTCCTTGCTCGCTCCGCGACCAGAAGTGGGGATGGGAACTCTTCTAGTCCGGGTCTGTGAAGGCTCCAAGCGGCATCCATCGTGAAACTGCTCACACGTATGACGGGTGCTCCTGTCCGAGCGGAAGCCATCATCTTCTGCCTGCTGGGCTCACCAACGGTCGGGTCATTAATGTCATGATTCGGTGTGGTGTTGGGGAAATGAGCCAGTGGTGCAGACAGGCGGGCACTCAGAGGCACAAGTGAAAATCAAAAACACTTTAATAATACAAACTCAAACACTGACGTGGCAGTAATAACAAAACCTAAGAACTGTAGCTTAAACTGTGGCTGGAATACTAGAAACTCAAAGATTGAAGATACGTACTCACAAACCAAGGAACTGTAGTTGAAGCAAGGACACGATACACCAGGGGAACAGACGAATGACCCGACCAAGACACACAGACGAACGCAAACTAATATACACATCCTAATCACTTAAAATCATGAACACCTGAGACGACACGCAGACCTGAGAGACAACTGGGTGTAAGGAGGGAGACAGACCTACTGAGGGCGCCATCCTTACAGTTCTGTTTGTATCTGAGTGATGGGAGTTTTTGTGTTAATGTTAGTAATAGTTTATCAGCTTCTGTGCCTCTTTCCTGTAGGGTCCCACAAGGCTCCATTCTTGGACACCTTTCTGTTTTCATTGTATTAGCTCCCCTTGGGGTCTATCCTGAGGAAACATGGTCTTTCATTTCATTGTTGATGATTCTCAGATTTATCTGCCCTTAAAACCCAACAGTTCCTGCTCCATTAGCTCTCTGCTAAAATGTCTTGATGACATCAAGACTTGGATGGCTACGAACTTCTTGAGTTTTAATGATCAGAAAACTGAGGTCATTGTGTTTAACCCTGGCTTTACCGCTGTCTCTAATCCTGTAAACCTGGACTTCCTTCAGCCTTACCTAAAGCAGTCTGTTTCAATCTGGGGGTAGTTTTAGACTCGGACTTTAAGTTTAATAAACAGATCAACTTTGTTCTTCAAGAAAGCTTCTTCCAGTTAAGGCTGACCGACCTTGAAAAATTAGTCCAGTCCATGCATTCATTACAGCTCGGCTTTTAGCAGGAACTCTTAGGTTTGAACACATTTCAGCGGTTCTGTCCTCCCGTCACTGGCTCCCTGTGTCAGAATTAATTTTGAAATTCTCCTGCTGACATTTAAGTGCATTCATGTCCTTACATCCTCATACCTCTCTGACCTTCTTCATCCATATGCTCCGTCTCTGGCAATGAGCTCATTGGACCAGCTGCTTTTGGTTGAACCAAAAACCAGGTTGAAGCTCAGAGGCAATATGGCCTTTTCAGTCATGGGCCCTAATTTTTGGATTCACACTTGTGTGATGTCACCGTTTAATTGAACACACCCCATCTGTGATGTCACTGTTTAATTGAACCCACCCCATCTGTGATGTCACTGTTTAATTGAACCCACACAATCTGTGATGTCACTGTTTAATTAAACACACCTCATCTGTGATGTCACTGTTTAATTGAACACACCCCATCTGTGATGTCACTGTTTAATTAAACACACCTCATCTGTGATGTCACTGTTTAATTGAACACACCCCATCTGTGATGTCACTGTTTAATTAAACACACCTCATCTGTGATGTCACTGTTTAATTGAACACACTCCATCTGTGATGTCACTGTTTAATTGAACCCACCCCATCTGTGATGTCACTGTTTAATTGAACCCAGAGCCATATATAGTGAGAGTTGCGACACTCTTTGAACTCACCGACAGGCGGTCACGTGGTTCATGTAGCTCTCAATTGTTCCAAACAGCTCGTCGCTGTCAGTCAATTTGAGCAGCTACTGGCGCAACATGACACAAAAAACCGACTTTTCTTACTTTGTCCTGCGTTTTTCAGTAATTATTGAGCAGTAACAAACTGACATTCATTCTACCTTTCTCCTCTTTATTTCTTATCCTGCAGCTCCACCTAGTGGCGTGAGCACTACAATATGCACTATACACTATATTTAGACGTTTTAAACGCTTCACAAGGGCAAAAGAAATTTGTATTTTCATCAACTTACCGGAGAAAACACGTCTGGAACATCAACAATGAACTACGTTTGATGCTAGCAGTGCTGCTGTTTGGAACAGTTTAGTGGAACGAATCGCCCCATAGATATCTTATGAATCGCCCCCTCCATGACCCACGTGACTTCCGCATTCCATTCTTACAACGGGAGTCTATGGAAGTGTCGGAACTCTCACTATATATGGCTCTGATTGAACCCACACAATCTGTGATGTCACTGTTTAATTGAACCCACCCTATCTTGGCCGGTCTGATTTCTGAGCTGCAGGGCCAGAGCTACATGTTTTTTTTTTTTGTTTGTTTGTTTTTTTACAACTTTTTATTAACAACATATAAACACAGAACACCGCTGCCGCTTGCTGCAAGCTCTCTTTTTTTTTTCTCGTTTGTTTGTTTTTGTTTTGAGACCTGTCAATCAATCCGGTAGGTGTGTGAGCAAATGACCAATTGGCGACCTCAATTTGACCTGAAAGTAAACGCCCCATACCTGCAGAGCTGGGCTGCAGCCCATCAGGGTGTACGCTGGAGTGTGAAGTCTAAACCGTCTGTGGACAGTGCACGTGTAGTCCACGTGGCTCATGGATTACACACAGTACACCTGAGTATGTGGAAGCCTTAAGACCACATCACCTGTGATTCCACTGCTCCTCAGAAAAAATGAAAGCTGATAAATAAATCTGCCATGATGAACAAAATAAACTATGATGCAACATAAAGTGACCTGAGATAATATTTATTAATTTATTTATTTGTTTACTTCTTTATTTATTTATTTGTTTGTTTATATGTAATGTTCTTAGAAGCTCTGAAAGGTGACCTAACAGCTTCACCTGCTGGAGACAAACACGCATGACATGCATGTCTAACTGATGTCACGTGACCGAGATTGTTAAAACCGAAACTTCAGTTTTCAACAAACCTGAGCGCCATTACTGGGTGTGGGATCTCTACTGGAGAACAAATATACGGAAAGTGAGGAACTGGTGAGACCTGCTGTTATTTCTGCTTAACATTTGGAAGAAATGGCTGAAAAACTTGCTCTTGTTGAAAGTTACCTGAGCTGCCATGTTTGTTCAGAGACTTTCAAAGATCCTGTGTCTCTGAGCTGCAACCACAGCTTCTGTTCAAGCTGCCTGCAGAAGTTCTGGGAACAAACTCAGAACAAGAACTGTCCCATCTGTAAAAGAAGATCTTCTAAGGAACATCTCTTGGTGAATTTTACTTTAAAAGAACTTGCAGATAGTTTTGATGGACGACAGAAATCTGGATCATCTGAGGCAGAAAAAGGAGAGAAGAACCCACTGAGCAAGGTGACGTCTATACGACGTCTTTTTCAGGTCATTTCTGGACGTCGAAATCAGGTCCCTGGAAGGTCGAAAACGTTACGCCAGATGACGTCTTTTCCCCGACGTCTAAAAGACGTCTTTTCCCCGACGTTTAAAAGACGTCTTTTTTCCGACGTCCAACAGACGTCTATATTCCTGACGTCTAAAAAGCGTCTACATTAGACGTCTATATTCCTGACGTCTAAAAGGCGTCTACATTAGACGTCTATCTGACGTCAATAACTTACTGTATTTAGCTTATTCTAATTAGGCTATTATATTTAACTTATTTTAGTCACTTTACATGCTGCTTGTTCATGCTATGCATATAAAAAGTATAATGAATCTACTTTAAAATTGCGTTGAGGCAAACAAATCTAGGGAAATACATTTGACCATCCGCAGCTTTAAAATCCTACAAACAGTTGGATTAAGTTTT
>JBBPBX010013737.1:36267-51921 GCA_038048925.1 Garcialebias charrua
TCCCTAGTAAGGTTGCGCGATTAATCGCATTTGCGATAATCTCGCAATATGTTAAAACGCGATTCTGTAATCGCACGGGCTGCGATTTGACTGGTCACGTGACTTGGGAGTGAGAAGCCAGGCGGAGCAGAGCAAAACAGAGCAGGCAGGGAGGAGAAGTCAAGCTAACACCGCACGCTCTAAAATAATGGCTTCAGGTTCGACAGAAGCTGAAACTGAAAGTCTAATACCGAAGAGGGGTAGCACGTCAGCTGTGTGGAATTACTTTGGCTTTAAAACAGACGATGTTGCGCAACGTCAGGTACTGTGCAAAACGTGCCTTGCTAATGTTGCTACGTCGCGAGGTAACACGACGAACCTTTTTCAACATTTAAAAAAACACCACAAAGCCTCATATGATATTTGCAAGGCTAAAATGCCAGCGACCAGTGCTTCATCTTCAAATACGCAAAGTACCAGCCGACAGGGATCACTGACCGAACGGTTTGAAAGTATAACTCCTTATGCACCTAATTCGAAGCGGCACGCTGAAATAACTCGAGCAGTAACTGAGTTCATAGCAAAAGACATGATGCCCATTCATATCGTGAACAAGCCTGGCTTCATGGCTTTGTTTAACACACTGGATAAGCGCTACCAATTGCCCTCGCACACATATTTTAGCCAAGTTGCTATACCTGAGCTGTATAAAAAATGCAGAAACAGAGTTGCAGCGGAGCTGAAAATTGTTGACTTTTTTGCCACAACAACTGATCTGTGGTCCAGCCGTACATCTGAGCCATACCAGAGTTTAACAGTTCATGTCATCGATGAAGATTTTAATTAAAAAGCTCGCTGCCTTCAAGCATCCTATTTCCCGGATGATCACACGGGGGAAAACATTGCAGCCGGCCTGAGAGAGGGGCTTGCCTGCTGGGATCTGCAGGAAGAAAACTACATCTGCATAACAACAGACAACGCATCCAACATGGTGATGGCAGCACAGCTAAATGAATGGATCAGACTGCAGTGTTTTGGGCACCGATTGCATCTTGCCATAGGTATGTAAATTAATATTACAAATATATTGGCATAGTGTGTGTGTGTACTTGTTTTTACTACAGAGTGAGGACTGTCAAATGTTTTTAAAGGGGACCACAGATTCAAAATTCACTTTTTAATGTTTTTGTACTCAACTTTGGGTATTTACTTCATAAAAAAACAGTCCTAAGGCCAAAAAAATGCACCCAGTGGTTTATTTACTATAAGTATATTTATTTATCTTAGATAGAAACGGCCGATTGCACTTCCTGCGGTTTGTTACGTCACAAACCGCAGCCACAACCCACAGCCACAACCCATCCCAACCTTTGTCCCGCCCCCGTCACCTAGCAACCCCTGGTAATGCTCCACCCACGCGGTTCCTGAGTTCATCTCAGCCTGCACACTAGGTGGCGGTATGCACCTAACAGTTGTTTGCGATCCGCCATAAATCAAATGGAGAAGAAGAAGAATAGTTCATCTCAGCAGAATGGCTCCTAAAGTTAAATGTTGCGTTGTTGGCTGCATTACACAACATGTGTCGATACACACTCTTCCAGTCTCAGAGAGCAGAGATGCGTGGCTTAATTTTATTTTTAATGGCAATGTCCCGGCGACATTACCGAAGAAAGTTGTAGTTTGCGCAGCTCATTTCACAACAGACTCATTTCTCAACTACCAACAGTACCAGGCCGGATTTGCACAAAAACTTCTGCTTAAGGAAGGTGCTGTTCCATCTATTCGTCAAAGTTCAGCAGATGACGCTAGTGTAAGTACAGAGCAGACTGATGTCTTTTAAATTATTTATTAGCATTCGGTATGAAGACGTGTTCTTATGCACCTCGATTGTTTAGCTACAGCCTGTGCTAACTGTTTGTGTTCACGGCTTGAACACGATTTAGCGCAGGCTGATTGTTTATGATTAGCTTGTGTTAACTGAGATTTAATGTTCAACCTGTTCAATATTGGTTTCGGCATTGCAAGAAGCAAGAAGTGCCGTTCTGCATGAACAGGATTTGTTGTTTATGAAATGCTAACGCGGAGCAACAGCTAATAATAAGCCTGTGTACCGCGCGTGTGTTTGTATGTGTCATGGGGATACAACAACAAATCGATAAAATTTTACAATTAAAAGCGTTGGCAACGAATTTCATCATCGATTCGTTGTGTCGCGCGATTACCGTATTTTCCGGTGTATAGGTCGCACCTTTTTATGGGTTTTTTCAAGTCCTGCGACCTATACTCAGGTGCGACCTATATATGGCTTGTTATCACTTTCGGTGAAACAAATTTTTAAATCCAGCTCATTTCACAATTACGTTCATTTATTAAGGAAAAGTTCAGCTCAGACACATATTTGCTATAATTTTTATCAAACAAATAATTGTTTTTAAGTGTTAATCTTCTTAAAAGCCTTGCTGTGCGCTCCTGTGGCAGACATTTGCAGCAGAGCTAAACGTAGGTGCGACCTATACACCAGTGCGACCTATCTAGGGATTTTTCCAATCTATTGGTGATAATTGGACAATGCGACCTATACACAGGTGCGACCTATACACCAGAAAATACTGTATGCTTCTTTCACGGCGCCGCGGAGCAGTTTTATTCACCGGTAGAACGTTTTTAAAGCTGGCTGACTGAATAAAGTTTGAAAGAAAAAAAAAAACCTGCAGCTTGCTGTGTGTGGCTTGAACAGGCCGAGGAGGGAGGAGGAAACAGAACAAATAATTGTTAGTTGTAGCCCTATAGTGTGTGTTTTCATCTTAATCTGAACGATTGTCTTTACAAAGCTCGTAGTTCTAACACTTTGAGACCTACTATTTTCTACTGATGGTCACAAGATCCTGCTTATCAAAACCATAAAAAGTCTTCTGAGTGACAAATATGCTAATTATCACTGTCCTCTTCAAATATTTTCTCCATAACATCAGCAGCTATGTAGAGCATGCATATAAATCTTATTTATGTTTTCAGTACAGTGCATAATATCCAAGTGTTGTAGGTCTCCTCAATGCTCACTAATAAATATATAAAAAGCTGAATGTGCTGCATGAGACAGTGTCTCATCTGGCAGTATAGTGGGCCAAGCTCAAAACAATTAGTAATCACTTCTAGGTTGTGTTCACATGTTGTCTTTGCAGAAATATATTGTCAAAATCTTTAGTCCGGCTGTGATATAATTAGTATTTCTTTCAATTTAGATATAATTGTTACGTTAACTAACATCTTTCATTAAATATAACAACATTTTCATTTATCTGTCTCTTATCTTACAGGCTCAAACATCTACAAGAAGAGACGCTGCTTGCCAAACAGAGAATGAGCAAGTTCAACAACGAACTGTGGGTACACGAACTGTGGGTACACAACTATCTCAGAGAACTCTTCAGCCCAACTACAGATCAAAAGGTGTGTAGCTTTGACTTTATTTGACTAAATATCAAATTGTATGTTACTCATAAAATTACTTTTGTATAATAATATTCAACACATATAAAGATTTAAATTCAGCTCAACATACTGTGCACAAGTAACGCGTATATAAGACACCCATTAGTGTTTATCATCATACCTTTTTTAATAGAATAACTATTTTAGCCCGCTTCTTAGAGGGTGAGTTTTTGGCTTTTTCTATATCTCACCAGGTGTCAACGCTACAGTGATAACCAGTGACGCTTGTGTTGGCATGCAAAAAATCCCCTTCTCTGCACATCACACTGTCGTCACGTCTACTCCCATAAAGACAACTGGTCTGGAAGAGCACATGGAAATGGAACTTGAGGGCACTAGCTCAATGTTCATTCCTGAAGAGCTGGACCCAACTTATGATGCTGATGAATCTATCACAGATTTAACCACATCTGCAGACATGTCGTGAGTAAATGATTATCTATTTAGTGAACTTCATATAACATATATCAATTCAAATGTAAATGTCTTTTAAATTTTTATTTTCAGAAACATCACACCAACTACAATACATCGTCGTGGGCGGGGCTGGCAGTGCGCTCCCTCTGGGGCTGCTTGGGCTCGGGTGTCCTGTCCTGTCGGCAGGGTGCAGGTTGGGCCGAATCTTGGATGTCTGCTGCTCTCCACCCCAGAATGAATGGGCCTACCTCCTGGGTTTGGATATGGGCTGCCCCACGTAGAGGGCAGGTACATGTCTTGGACCTAAGGGGTATAGAGTGTGCATCGGGATTATGAATGGAACGTGTCGTTATTGTATGTCTTTCTGTGAGTGAGGGTGAGGATGAGGGTGGGTCTGAGTGAGTGTGTCTGTGTATGAATGTTTAAGTGTCAGGCTGGGACTTGGACTGCCCCCTCTCTGATACTTCTGAGGCTACTAGTGTCGCGCTCCTGCCACGTGGCCCCCTGGTGGGTGTTCCTTTGCCTGCGGGCGTGCTTGGGGCCCTCACTATCTGGGGTTGGGCGCTTGGGCGTTTGTCGGCTCGGCCTGGTGGCTGCCTGGTGGGGCTCGTGTCCTCTGGTCCTTTCGGGTCTTGGCCTGAGGGATGGGCGTCCCCGGTGCCCGGGCCTCGGTGACCGGCCCTGGGGCTACGTCGGTAGCGGGCTCCGGCGGGGGCCTGTGAATTTGTCGCGTTTGACCCCGGGGGGTCATTGTATGTGGTCGCTGGTGGGATTCGTCCGGTTCTTCCCCTTGGTCGGATCTGGGGAGTGGGCGAGTGGCTCGTCCTGTTCGGGTGGCCCTGGGGACTCTGGGCTCGGGGTCCTTCCTGGAGTCTTGGGCTTTGATCGCCCCTTCGTCTGCCTCGGGCTTTGGGGGGACGGATCTCTGATGCTTCACAGTCGCTACTAAATGTTCTATTGGAGGAACCTTATTCACTTATGCATGCTCACAACCACACACAAATGGATGCAGGGATGTATATGTAGATATATGCAGATATGTAGATGGGTATATGAATGAATATAAATGTATATGTATGTATACTGTATATATATTTGTAGGTATGGGTATGTTTATTTATAGAAATCTACTGCAAGGTCATGAAGATTATTAGTCTTTATGCATGTATGTTTCGTTGCTGTGTTCTGTCATGTGCTTTGCAGGATTGTGGACGGAGGTTGGGTGTGTTTGCCTTGTGCTCTTTTTGTGGATAATTGTTGTTTTGTTGTCTTACTTTCTCTTTTCTTTCTTTCTCTCTATAAAAAAAAAGGATTCAGATCTTTAAAAACTCATACAGTTTGTGTTATTGCTCTGGACCGCTCTGATTACCTGATAAAAGTTGTTTAAATGCAGCTGCTTTTAGCGGTGTTTCTGCAACAGCTGCTGTTTCTGTTCACATTCTGATGACGTAGTTTCCAGCGCATTCACGTTAGACGTGTTGCTGCTGCAGAGAGCTGCGTCATGCAGCTGCTGCAGAGTCTTCATGAAACAATGTCCACAAACACAGCTTTGAACGTGCGCTCGTCTTAACAAGAAAGCCATAACGTTTCCAAACAGGAGACCGGAGCGAGCAGCTAATGGCTAATAATGCTGCGCGTGTTATGCGATAATAGCTCAGTGCTGAAACGCGCCCAGGAAATTTTGTTCCGCGGCGCATATATTAATGCATGTGACATAACATGTGAGCTGATCTGAACTGAACCAATCTGATCCGATCTGCGCCGAGTGTGCGGAAAAGGGGCATTAGACTCGGTTCAGTTGGGGACCAATATTCATAACATTTTGTTTACATTTGAGCTGGTCCAGTTTGCATTAACACTGCACTGTGCAGTCGAGCCAACCTGTTAAAACCAACCTGTTCCCCCACTCGCCTATGGTGGCGTTGCATCAAGAACTACTGAAAGAAACGTCACAATAACCTCTAAAGAAGACCTTCTGGAAATAAAAACAAAAACGGAATGGCATTAAATTTTAGCGAGTTTAGGAGTTCTGTTTTGTTATTTTTTCAACAATGGACTTAGCATGAGGGAACGATGAGGCAGAAGACCATGGAGAATGTTGTTTTTCACACAAAGCAAGCTGACAGATCCATAAGAGAAATGCGTGTTTGTTTGCCCTGCGCTGTAGTCCACTTCCTGTTTGTGAAGCTGTTTCCAGGTTTTGCTTGCTATCACACTGTACTCGAACTGCGCTAGAGTTTTCTTCTACCAGACCGAGACCTAGGTTTTTAGGTGAGCCAGAGTTCACCCTTTTGTTCCGTGACAAGAGGGGCCTTTTACACGGTGCGTATTTTGAGTGAATCTGCACCTTTCTCTCTGCGGTTCTTGTGTTCATTTACACGACACCACTAGCCCCTCTCTGAATCTGGAGGTTTCTGAACCCACCTTCCAAAGTGGAGGTTTTTCGCTGACCACCCGCTGACAACATAAACATCTCTCACTGAGCCTTTGTTAAACCGCATGTGCAAATGCACACGCGGACAGACAGCATATTTCTATTTTGAGTGAATCTGCACCTTTCTCTCTGCGGTTCTTCTGTTCATTTACACGACACCACTAGCCCCTCTCTGAATCTGGAGGTTTCTGAACCCACCTTCCAAAGTGGAGGTTTTTCGCTGACCACCCGCTGACAACATAAACATCTCTCACTGAGCCTTTGTTAAACCGCATGTGCAAATGCACACGCGGACAGACAGCATATTTCTATTTTGAGTGAATCTGCACCTTTCTCTCTGCGGTTCTTCTGTTCATTTACACGACACCACTAGCCCCTCTCTTTGAATCTGGAGGTTTCTGAACCCACCTTCCAAAGTGGAGGTTTTTCGCTGACCACCTGCTGACAACATAAACATCTCTCACTGAGCCTTTGTGTTAAACCACATGTGCGAATGCACACGCGGACAGACAGCATATTTCTATCAACAATGGCAGCGGACACGCAGCTTTCTGAACTACGACTGATGGAATATATTTTGAGTCTCATATTTAATTAAAGCTGCAAGCAGCATTGAGGCCCTCGCAGTAAAGCGCCGCTCCGGCCTTACGGTGACCACGGGAGCTCCAGCTAGTCCACCCAGTTGCCATCGCGAACGCTTTGGTGCCTATCCCGCACCTGTTCACTATGAAAGAAATCAAAATGGAGTTAAAAGACACAGGTTACTCAGCTCCAGGAGAAGATAACCTATGCTATGTTATGTTTAGAAATCTTCCAGAAACAACATTAAATATTATATTAAAACTGTTCAATAAAATATGGGAAGAAGGAACTGTTCCAAAGAGTTGGAAACAAGCCATAATTCTACCATTTAATAAACCAGGGAAGGATCCATCATGCGCAGACAACTACAGACCCATAGCATTAACATCCCATCTATGTAAACTGATGGAGAAAATATTAGTTAGTAGATTAAAGTATGTTCTGGAAAAAAGAGAACTTATAAATAAATATCAATGTGGTTTTAGAACTGGCAGGTCCACAGTAGATGCTCTAGTAAGAGTGTGTACTGATATAGAAAAAACACTGAAAATGAAAGAAATTATGATTATAGTATTCTTTGACATAGAAAAAGCATATGATTCTATGTGGAGGGAAGGACTGTTAATAAAACTAGATCAAATGGGAATAGACGGGAGGATATATAACTGGATTGCCAGCTTCTTTAAGGATAGGTCAATAAGAGTTAAAGTTGGGGGTGAATTATCAAGAGTCTTCAAAGTGGAAAATGGCACCCCTCAAGGTAGTGTAATTAGTCCAGTTTTATTCAACATAATGATTAACGATATCTTTGCAAATCTTGACAGAGGCATCAAATCAGCACTATATGCGGATGATGGAGCAATATGGATGAGGGGAGGAATGTTCCACATGTTGTTAAAAGCATTAGAAAAGCAATTAATCAAATAGAGAGCTGGGGCCTCATGTACAAAGACTTGCGTGGATTTCTTACTGAAAAGTGCCGCACGGTCAAATCCAGAAATCTGCCTACGCACAAAAAAATCCAGATGTATCAAACTGTGCATACGCCGGTATCCACGCACATTCCTTTTGTACATCACAACCAACGTGGGATTGAGCGCACATGAGAGAGTGGCCGACTCCGCCTTTGACACGCCTCCATATAAATATGCAAATTCATTTAAATATGCCCTGCACGTTAGGAATGTCGTCTTTGCTCTATTGCAAATCATGTCGAAACGTGGAAAAAAGAGGAACTTCACGGACTGTGAACTGGAGACACTTCTGAGTGACGTAGAGAGGCACAGAAAAAGGTTTTGTCTGGCACGCTCAGCGCACAACAAACCGTCCACTTTTAAATGAAGTTGACCCAGCTNATATATTTTGCATGTGAGTTCCATAATGACACATAAAATATGGTTGTATACATGTATTGTGTTTGTGATTGTTTTTGCAGACAAGGAGGTGGCTGCAACCATGTTGGAAATACATTCAAAACCAACCTGCACCCAGTTACCTTGTACATGGAAGGGACCAGCCCAAAAACGAACTGCACCTGCTACTTGGGATGAGCTGCAAGTCTTAAAGTGAGCTTAATCAGTGTTCCTGAAGAAATTTAATATTACGCTTATAACACAAATACCCAGAAAGGTGACTTTCAGTCAAACTTCACCAACAACTAGAATAATACAATATCACTTATTTTGTCTTATTCCAGTCAAAAAACTATTCAACATTGTACAATTGTAGTTTACTGTATTGTGTTAATTATTGTTGTTTTCTAGTGGCATTAGATAAGAAATAAATGCAATGATGTCAGGTTTAAACCCCAAACATTATTAAAACACCACACTGTAAAACAGAGAACAAGACAAGTGATTGAGTATCTTTCTTGCAAGGAGAGCCAGCCTGCTCTGCCTCTTTGTGTTTTTCCTTGCCTTTTATTGAGTTTAGGAATGCCCTAGTTACAGTGTCTCACCCGCTGAGGGAAGGGGGAAAACCGGTTGAGACTGATTCACACATAAGTACACGTCTACATCACGTCAGCATGTTGGAGACTTATTCACACATAGGTACACGTCAGCCTGTAGAACCACATTCTTCCAAGAGTGGAAAACAACTGAGCTATTCCAACAGCCAGCTTTGCCCAGGGTGTGTTACCGGTCGAACAGGTTTCCTGCACACAAACTCATCACAAAGCATTAGTAAAAAGAACACATACTTTTGTTCACTTTAAGATAATAGGAATAAGTTTAAACACAAAGAATATTAAAGAATATAAATGTGATAATATGTATTTACAATTATTCCAACATTTCCCTCCTGATTATCACATTTACAGGTTCTCCAGTCGCTCAATAACGTCTTCAATAGATTTTCTGCTATGAGGTCATCTACAATAAATGTTTACACTCAGAGGTTAACCCTTAGTTGCCTGGACATTATCATCATCTGAGTCCAGGGCAGAATTAGGTTCAGGAAAGTGGATCTCATAATCAGTTAAATCATCAGTATTTTCATTAACAGGAAGCAGCGTGTACAGCTGCTTTTCCAGGGGAGCAATAGCTGTGTTAATAAGGCGATTAAACATCGTTTTAAAAATGGAATTCAACAACATCCACACAAAATCAGGATTGCTGCAAGCACTGCTATGGAGACAAAGATGGAGGATATGATATGAGGCCACTCCATCTGCCAAAATACTCCCCAAAGGGATCCCACATGGAGGCGTCAACCCCAGAATGGTCTTTCATTTTGACACTAAGTGCACGCAGTCCATTCAAAACTTTGGTCAGGTTGCCATCTGTTGCCGTGTTGTTGGGCACAAGAGTGCAACCTTGTTGACCAAAGATGGCACAAACTCCGCCTTCTCTCTGCCAAAACCATGTCCACCGCAATGCGGTTCTGGAAAGCCATTTAAAGAGGTAGCTGACAACTGCTCATGTACCGCCTCAAATCCAGCCACAGTGTAGTTGCTCAATCTCTGAATGTTGTAGTGGATGCAATTGATTGACCAGTAGTGTTCTGAGGCAGTCTGTCAAAGTCTCTCATCCCCACACCACCACCAGATGTCACTGCAAGACTGTGGTTTAAATTTACTTTTAACTGTGATAACTGTTTCACAAACATTTCTGACCCTTAAAAAATATAAGTGCTCTCCCTTTTAACAAAATTTATTTGTATATTTACAGGCAATGTATTTTTATTAGCCCTATACATAAAAAGCAAAAATGCTATAATCAACCAAGTCATAGAACTTCAATATCTTTAGTTTCTGAAACAACATGTTTGATGGATATCTATAATTTTATTTTATTTTTATTTTTATTTTCTATCAATGATGACACCCAGGAACTTTACCTCACTAACTCTATGAATCTCAATTCCATCTACTGTAAATGGTGCATCAACATTCCTTTTACTATTACTGAATATCATGTAAAATGTTTTTTCCAAATTTAACGATAATTTATTTAGGTGAAACCAATTTTGTATTTTACAAATTCTGTCTGTATCTTTTCCAACAATCGTTCAATGTCATTACCCAAACAAAAATGTTGTGTCATCGACAAATAAAACACATTTAAGGAGTTCTGACACATCTACCAAGTCATTCACATATAGACCAAATAACTTGGGTCCAAGTACAGAACCCTGCGGCACTCCACATGTAATGTTACAAAGTTCAGATCTGACATCATTTATTTGAACAAATTGTTTTCTTTCTTTCAAGTAACTATTAACCCATTGCAATACTGGCCCTCTAATACCATACCTATACAGCTTTTCAAGAAGAATTTTGTGGTCAATAGTATCAAATGCCTTCTTTAGATCAACATAAATACTAACACAACTCTTTTCTGGTCAACAGCAGTTGGTATTTGTTCCATTAATTCAATAAGAGCCATTGATGTTGAAGTAAATCCATATTGACTGTTACTTAATATATTCTGTTTAATGATAAATCCATCCAATCTAGTTGCAAATAACTTCTCCAAATTTTGGAAAACTGTGGTAACAACGATATTGGTCTATTAACACGCATTTTTACCAATAAGATTAGAAATGCTACGGCTGTTAAACCTTTATTTTGGTCTGTGGTCCTCATAATGCTGAAACTAGGTTTTCTTCCTAGTAGCTCACAGAGTTGTGGACAATCTTCACCGATTTGAGATGACTGTATACTATAAATACAGCCCCCTTTGTACAACGGGCTCCCTCTGTGAGCTGAATGAAGAATTCCTAATTTCAGTTCTAATTTCCTATTTTATTTAAACTGCATACCAAATTATGAGGATCACAAAACACAAAAGTACAGTTTAGGCGAAGTTTAGGCAAAAGTAGCTAATAAAAAGTCTATTTTAGTCATTTTTGCTCTCAGCAATCAGTTTATTCATCCTTGTTTTGAATCATAAGTTTGCAATGGCTTAAGTGGACCCACACAAAAATTTTTGAATAAGAGTTGAATCCATAAGTTGTGTATAGTTTTTCCACTAATCCTATACCATCCCTCCTGTTGAGACATGAGTCTTCCATGGCTCAATATTGCTGCGCATTTATAGAGATTTTTTGGTAGGATTGGTTTGTTTTCAGGACAAGTGAAAAGACCATCTGTTTGTTTGGCTCCTTTTGAGAGCCACATTTTTTGTTCATTTAGAGGTGCTTGTTGCTGCATTTCTTCCTGTTTACTGCTTGCAAATCTTGCACCACCCTCCAGCCGGAAGAGGGTGGGGCCTTTTTTACTGGAAAAATAGGCGTGTTACAAGGTGAGTCATAGCATTCCACAAGCACTCCTGCTTTTAGTAAATCTTTTTTACAAAACCAACATCTGATGGTCCTGTTGACCACAGCTGTGGTGGAATGTTTTTTAACAGGTTTTCTTCTTCTTGAGAAAGAAAGATTTGTCAGCTCTGTTGATCTAAATGTACTCCTGGTTGTACTGTAGCTGTCCAGAACAAAGCCTTTTTGCTTAGTTCTGTGTCCTGGCTATACCATGTGTTCACAGAAGTAGCGACCCAATCTTTTGTGTACTCTCCCAAAGTGACCATTTTTCCTAGATCTTTCCATTGTTTATTTTTACCCTTACAAAGAGAAATATGGGGTGATCCATAATTTCTGTACATGGCGTTTAGGGTGTCTGGCAAGATAACTGCATCTGCAGAGTTGTTCTCATTGTCAGAGTACACATAGTGCTGGACGACAATTTAATAACGATAAATATTGCGATATACTTTTATTCAATAACGATGATATGAAGTTTAAGCATATTTTCGATATTTCGATAGGATTTTACAACTTTTCACTGACGTTTTTCTGTTTCTGTTCGGGTTGAAGTGGCTGCTTCAACAATGCGCCCGGACAGAAAAGGCTGTGACACAAAACGTGCGTGGTGACGTCGTTGTTACGCAGCGCTCAGTCCAGCAGCAGGCGTTAGCGGTAGCAGGCTAAAAGTTAAGCTTGTCTCCAAAGTGCGTTAAGTTTTTGCTTCAAAACGAGTCAAATGAGTGCTCATGACCGTCAGAATGTGACTGAACAAAGTTTCACAAGCGAAGAGAAAGCAGACGACATCACTGATGAGAGGAAAGACTAACGTAGTTCGGTTTTGTTAAACTGCAGGCTTCTTCTGCAGCGAGTCCCACTCGGTTTCTTTATTTTTCAAAACGTGACGGACAGTCGTTCTAACTAGCTGTGGAAACATCTAACTTGTTTAATCTGAAGAGTTTCCACTCGATAGAATATGATGAGAGTCAGAAGATGAAGAATAAAGTTTGAGCCAACGTTTCCCTGAAACTACGACGTAAACAAACAGCCCCAGCGCGACATGTTTTTTTTTATTGAAAACAAAACAGATTCATCAGAATAAAAAGAAAGAAAAACACTGAATGAAAGGGTGCAGAAAGACGAAAATAGTGTTATAATATCTGCCCCTTGTTCAAAAAACACAAAATAACTACAAACAACAACCTTCACTTCACCTGCACCACACCTTCCCAACAACTTTGATTTAATCATCTTTTAAAACATATAAATAGTTTTATAAATGTTTATGATGATATCAAGTCAACACAATCCTGTTTCCTGATTTACAACTCAGCTCCTTCACACTAGTTCTAAATGAAGATTTTACAAACATTTACATTCCCTTCAGGGTTTAATAACTTTTTAAACAAAATGTAATTGAATATTTGGGGGTAATATTCTCTTTCTTGTCCTATACATGACCTGTAAAATACTACGCTCAACCAATCATAACATCTCAACACCTTTCACTTCAATTGATGAAACAATATACCTGTTGGGTGACCACAGCACTTCCCAATAACAACTCCTACAGCTCCTTTTAGCAAAATAAAAATAGGATTTGTAAAAGCTTCGCACGCCTTTCCCTAAACCCCAACACAACAGACCAAATACGGAACAACCATTACATCACACAACATATTCAAAAATCTGTCACTCAAAAACTATTCCACTTTATACAATAATATAATCGATTTCGCCATTTTTCTCCCATCTGTGGTTGTGGTCGGATCCAGTCTTGAAGAGCACGCTCACCATTCCACACAACTAAATTCCAAAATTCTTTTCAGTCAACACACTCCTCAGCCAAGCCCCTCTGAAATATCAATCTCATGTCACCTCTACAAATCAATCCTGCCTAGAGACATAAAACCAGTTTGTGATTTGTTTCTCAACTGAGAACTGAAAAACTCAAAATACCAGTTTTTTAACTCAAGACAGTGGCAACAAGCATTTAGTTAATTCTCCAAACTGAGGTTGTACAAAGAGCTATCTGGATACCATTTGTTGGCTAGCTGGGTGTGTCTGTAGAGTTTGTCTGGTCAGTTAATTGTTTAACAAGATAGACTTTCAGGTGCGGTTGTGGCTGCATGTGACTGACCGGTCTGTTGTTTTATTTTACAAAAGGCCTCCTCAGAAACTTGTTTCCAAATGGTTAGCTAACACACTTTCATCTAAAAACACATAAAAATGCAGTATTGTATTGTATGTTTACAAATTTACTGCTCGTTCGCCAGCTCATAAGTAAGAGCGCTCGTAAGTCGGGGACTACCTGTACGAATCTCCAAGATTAGTAACAAACTTGAGTACAATAAATATGCTTTGCTCTTTAAAAATGTTTACAAAAAATTTGCAGGAAAACATTTTATAAAAATGCATCAAATATGAAATGTTTCTTAAAAAGTTGTGTGTGTACCGGTAGTCAAATGAAGAGTTTAGAGCTTAGCCATCTGTGAAAAATAAAACTGAAGCATACGCTTTGCTACATTTGGATCAGGGGACGCCAAAATTAAAAGAATGTCAAGATTTTGTTTTCGAACAGAATCTTGAGAAAGCGCTCTAGCTTCATTTAAAGAACGGTTCAAAATTGATAAAAGCACAAGCTTAATTACACGTTCAAGTCAAATAAATAAATTCACAAATAAAACTGCCAAGCCAGAACAGCCGACACCTGCTGATGATACCTTTGTCTCACTGTTAGTGGAGTAAAGCTACATTATTACAAATATACATTTACTCTCTCAGAAAAGCTTGATATTAAATTGACATCTATATTCTACACAATAGGTGTCTGTTACATAAAAGACTCTTTAACCAAGCCAAAGAAATATATCCATATTTATCTGTCCATGTACATATTTTCATATATATAGTTACTCTCTCAGTTTAGTTCTTTGTTCTTCATGTCTATAATTACCATCATTCACACTGATTTCACCATTAACCGCTTTCCTTAACAGGTAGTTATAATCAGTGGTGTCAAAAGTATTCACATTCATTACTCAAGTAGAAGTATAGATACTGGGATTTAAAAATACTTCTGTAGAAGTAGAAGTATCAACTCTAGCTTTTTACTCGAGTAAAATAAAAAGTACTGGTTTCAAAACTACTTAAAAGTATAAAAGTAAAAGTAGCGTAAGAAAAAGCAACAACAAAGACAAATGCTTAGGCCGCACCACACATACTATTGTATAAAACCTCACCTCCCCCATTTTTTTAGACTATTATATTGTTAATGTTGAAAAACTAGGGGTGCACTAAGCTACCTGTCTTAACTGCATATATGCCCATTGAAAATAGACACATTTAAATGCAAATTTAAATATATTAAAATAACCATATAGGGGTATTATTGAGCATAACCATATGTTTCATGGAGTCACAATAGCCGTGTTTCCATCAAGGTTTCTAGGTGCGCATTTTGAAGTATCGCAGCAGAAAAGCTTAATGGAAACGGCAAAATCCGTATTTACTTTCTCAAGTTCGCCAAAAAGTTTATACGCTCGCTTGAGGTGGTTTTTGGGATGTTCGAAAATGAGCAGATGCGCACAGCGACAGATGGAAACACATTTGCCGACTCGTGCTGCCGAAGCGAACATTCACGTCACGTGACTGATCAGCTGTTTCCGCTCCGGACAACATGTAACATCGCTAAAACTAGTTTGTATGACAGAATAAATACAACTCGACCGATAGCAACACGTACCTGAAATATTCTCTCCATTTTGACGAGATGTGTGGCCAGGTTCTGTTTTCAACTGCTACTTCCTGTTTACTGTAGACATGCGCAGTGCTGACGTCTGACGTAATGACGCTGACGTCTGACGTAATGACGCTGTGCGTGGCTTGGTAGATGCGCTTCAAGCCAGCAGATGGAAACACTTCTGCTTCGCATTAATTTGTATTTACATATTTGCGAGATTTCAAAAATTAGCTCAAAAATCGAAATGAAAATGGATGGAAACACAGCT
>JBBPBX010013738.1:0-42384 GCA_038048925.1 Garcialebias charrua
TTGATAGTTTTGGGTGATGTAGAAAAATTTGGCACTTTACATGGGCAGGACTGGCGGCAGGGTCTCCTGGAGAGGCTGTCAGCATTGGTGTGCTGTCGACCCGGGCGGTGGATAATCTCAAACTCATATTCAGCCAGCTTCTCAAGCCATCGAGCTAACTGTCCTTCTGGCTCTCTCATTTTGGTCAGCCAGCGCAGACTGCTGTGGTCCGTACGCACCTTGAATGGCCGGCCGAGGAGATACTGGCGAAAATGGGATGTGAAATCCACTATGGCCAGAAGTTCACGTCTTGTTGTGCAGTAGTTTTGTTCAGGCTTTGCCAACTTGCGACTGCCATAAGCCAACACTCGTTCCACACCCTCCTGCATCTGCGACAGTACAGCACCAATGCCGGTGTCACTCGCATCAGTGTCGAGTATCATTTCACCGCAGTCCAGGGGATAGCCAAGAATGGGGGCTGAGGTGAGACGACACTTTAACTCGTCGAAAGCAGCTTGGTGTTCAGCATGCCACTGGAAACGTGCATTTTTCATGGTTAGGTTATGAAGGGGTTCAGCAATAGATGCAAAGTCTTTTACAAATCGGCGATAGTATGAGGCCAGGCCGATGAAACGTCGAACCTCCTGGATGGACGATGGAGTGGGCCACATTTGGACCTTTTGGACCTTGCTGGGGTCCGTAGCTATACCCTGTTCAGACACTATGTGACCTAGGTAAACCACCTCGCGGCGGAAAAGGCAGCATTTGGCAGGTTTTAATTTCAGGTTAGCTTGTTGTAGTCTGTAAAACACCTGGTCAAGCCGCTGCAGCATTTCTGACACATTCCTCGCCAGCACGATGATGTCGTCCAGGTAGACCAGACAGGTCTCCCATTGCATGCCAGCTAAAACACGGTCCATCAGCCGCTGAAATGTCGCCGGGGCATTGCATAATCCAAACGGCATGACGTTCCACTCAAAGAGACCTGTCCTGGCGCAGAATGCAGCTGCTTTGCGTGCTCTCGGCGTCAGCTCCACCTGCCAGTAACCTGAAGTAAGGTCCAACGTGCTGAACCATCTGGCAGTAGACAGTGTATCCAGCGTGTCCTGGATACGGGGCAGAGGATACGCATCCGGTATGGTTCGCTCATTGAGAACCCTGTAATCGATGCAGAGCCGATAGGTCCCATCCTTCTTACGTACCATAACTATGGGTGAGGCCCAGCTGCTGTGGCTGCTTTGGGCGAGACCGTTCTGTAGGCTGTCATGTATCTGCTGGTTGGCGTATTGTTGCTTCTCTTTCGCCATCTTACGTGGAGGTTGTTTGATCGGGGCACCTGGACGAAGTACAATATCGTGCTGGACGAGGTTGGTTCGGCCCAGGTCAGTAGGCCCAGTAGAGAACACATGTCCATAAGTAGAAAACAAACGTTTAAGTTGGAGACATTCACCATCATTGAGGTCCCTAGAGCTCTGGGCATAGAGCTCTTCCAGGTGCAGAGGAACTACAGGGGAGCTGGCTGGTGAGTCTGCGGCCGGTGAGACATATGAAGACTGCATGACTTCAGCTGGCTGGAGAAGACCAGCCATGGATCCTTCTTTGATGGTCACAGCTTTGTTGCCAGGATTAAAGAGGCGAAGGGGGACCATTTTGGACGTCTGGGGATGAACTAAAACTCTGGCGAGGAGTACTTTGTGTTTCTCAACAAAACCCTTGGTGGGGCTAAGTATCATGTCACTGCAGGCTGTCCCACTTAGATGCACGCTGCCTTTCACAACATACTCCTGTCCTGGTTCCACCACCACAGTTCTGGATATTTTCACTGCATGCGACTTCAAGTCAGATTCAGATTGGTAGTAGGGCACTTCCTCACCAAACAGAATGATACGGTGTCTGCCAAAGTCAAGACGGGCTTCAGCTTGCATGAGGAAGGGATGCCCCAGCAGCACTTCTAACCCTGTTATATCTGCTACAATAAAATCTACATCCACCTGGCGATTGTTGATGCTGACAGGTATCTGGGCCTCACCCAGCACTGGCACATCTACAGGTCCCACCCCCAGTAAAGTCTCAACAATTGATGAATGCAGCTGAGGTTTCATGTCAGGATGGATGGAATTAAAGTAGCGCAACGGCAGCACATTTCTCCGTGCCCCACTGTCCAACACAGCACACACCTTCACTTCATAAATTTGCATGAGGATACTCATCTCTTGGCTATGGCCTTTCAGGTGGAGCACGGTGGGTTCTTGGGTATCACCGGAGGAGCTACTGAATGTCAAAGCTTTGGTGGTCTTGTGGGGCGAGGGGCAGTGTTTCTGGATATGACCCCAACCTTGACAATTATGGCAACGGACTCTCCCCTTTGCCAAATGCTTGCGGCTATTAAAGGCTGAGGGTACGTGTGTGGCAAACTGATTTGGTGAAGGGCTGGTTACAGGTGTAGTTTTATTAACACTTTCATGTGTGTCATTGGCTCTGACCACAGCAGCTCTGGGCCGTCGTTCAACCATGCCGCGGGCTCCTGACTGCATGGTACTGGTGACATAAGCTGCAGCCCTTTTTGTGGTCTCATGAGCATGAGCTATTTCATATGCACGGGCGAGCGTGGCTGGTCGTTGCTCTAACAGTTTCTGAACTATTTCGGCATCACCCAGACCGTTTGTGAAAACTTCGACAGCAATAGAGTCCTGTTCAGCTTCTGCTCTGCCACCATAAGCCACAGCCACTTTCCCATAAATATCGTCTCTGAAAACGTGCAGGTCCTCTCCATGTTTCCGTACTCGCTGCCTCAGCTCTACTGCAACCGCAGCGGCATGATCAGAAGATGGGCCGTATGCAGTTTCCAGTTCGTCCACCAGGCGGCGGTAGTCCCATCTGTAAGAGCGAGGGTTTCTGTGGACAATGGCCCCCGCTGCGCCAACCAGGCAGAATTTCAGCTGCACTGTCATAGTCTTTTCGGACCAATAGTTCGCTTCGGCGCAGCTCTCAAACCTGTGCAGAAATTCTGTCCATGGTGTGGTACCGTCGTATTGGCCCGGACGTAAGGTGGGGACCCTCTCTCTAGGATCTCCATCCTCCTCACTGTCGGATAAAGGCTGCTGCACCATGAAACAAGTTTTATTTGGTTTTAATCGGGGCTGGGGCCGTGCAGGGGTTTGCTTGTAGCTTATCGTTCCATCCAGGTTATGAGAAGGGGTACAATGCACAGCTGGAAATGTCACTGGGTTGACAGGGGCCGGCGTGCTGTGCACAAAACTTTGCATATGAGCAGAAGTAAATGGGTTGGAGTCCATATAATTATCTTTCATTTGAAACGTGGGGGTTGAGTAGAAATGCATTTCGTCATCTGCAGCCCCTCCATGAGCGTTATAACCTTGACATTTGGCATCAATGAATGGATTTGTAGGAGTAAACTGTGGCTGAGCAGGGTCTTGGCGCGGTGCAAACATGTCCCCTCCTTTAGCGTACGAGCTAAAACAGCGTTCATCACACAGAAAAGGGTTGTAATGTTCACATTTCACATCTTTGGCAGCTTTTCTGCTCTCAGAAGAAATATCCAATGTCATAAACGGGTTGGAATAATCTGTTTCAACCCCATAGTTTTTACAGGAGCGGGCGGCGGCGTCCATCTTGTAGTTGTTAAACAGCAGGCTAATATAGCAGGCTAATGCAGTCTCTTGGCTTTATTGCTAGCCGTTATTATCTCTCTTATTCAAAGCTCACCACTTGTCCAGCAAGGCGAAGAGGTCCCTTCGTGGTCGCCAGTGTTAACCTTTCCTGCTCAGTCTTTCATCCGTGGTCAAAAGACACAGGGGAGATCTTCCTCCAGGGCTGAAGTCTCTGCTTCAGGGTTAACTCCCTCACTTGCCTTGCACATAAACCACACGGTGGCTGAAGGTTAATCCTCTTGTTTTTAATAATAATTCTAGCCAACAGGTGCACAAACAGACTTTCTTACAGCCGCGTTTTACTTTGCCGTTTACTTTTCTCCACACACACACACCGTCACGTCTTGCTCTCCTCAACACGTGCAGAACATGAGCACGTAGCGCCCTCTTCTGGTGGCGGACGGATGACACACATCTCACCCTCCCACATGCAACACACACACCACTCACTGAGCTATTCATCACATTCAACAGAGGCACTTTCTGCAACAGGGGGTTTCCACATAAGAGCCAACAGGAGTAAACGCAGGGCGAGTTACTATGCCCGTATTTTGTGCAGCTTATGGTTGCAATAACCAGCGCAGTGTTGAAAGTAGATCACATGGGATTACCTTTCACAAGTAAGATTGAACAATAGTTTTGGTTATTTGATCATTTATATTTTGTCATCATTGCTGGATCTGAAGAGGAAGAACCTTCTAAATGAGGAGCTGAAAGAAAGGCTTGACTTACATTCATTAATACTACAACTTAGAATTTTTGTTATGTTACATTTAAACTGTCAGACTTTAGGTATTTATTTCTAGGAAGCTTACTATGTAGTTTGATTTACAGATCTTCAGATAGACCTCTTTTCAAAGCGGGGCAATGAATACACAAAAGAGCAGCGAGAGTTTGCCCTCACACTGCACCTTCATGGTCCCAAAGCCTACAGTTACCTGAGGGATTCTCTGCATTTTCCCCTTCCTCATCCACATACACTGCAAAGGTGTAGTATATTTTTATTACATATTTTAAACATACAGCATTGTTTGTTTTTATGTTTATGTTTATTAAATTTGTTCATTTTTTTACAAAAGAAACAATACAAGGCAATCTCATAATGATAGTGTACAAAATGTAAAAAAATGAAAGGTGGCAGAAAGAAGAATAAATCTTATTATATCTGCCCCTTATCTCCAACAATCAGATTAAACAACAGTAGTCAAACCATGTAAACAATAATAATCTTCAACCAACTTTTTCCAACAGTCAGGTTAAACAATAATATTCTTCAACCAACAGTACAAAATTACTAACTCTTTTTAATTTTCTAACTAACAGTACAAAATGACTAACTCTTTCTAATTTTTTAACTAATACAATACACATTACGCTATTTCACACATATTTTTTTAACACATTTGTTTTGATCATTTTTTTAAATGTAAACATTGACTTGGCATTTTTAACTACATTCTCCAAGCCATTCCATAATCTAATTCCCTGGATTGAGGTAGAACGTCCCTTCAAACTGGTTCTGAATTGTGGTTTTACAAACAACTCTGTTCCCTTAAGATTATAACAACTTTGTCTTTTAACAAAGTGCATTTGGATATTTAAAGGTAATGCATTATTTTGAGCTCTATACATAACTGATAAAATATTATAGTCTACCAAATCATGGAACTTCAATAATTTTAGTTGATAAAATAATGTACTTGATGGATGACGGTAATGCTTTCTAGTGATAATTCTTACAGCTCTTTTCTGTAATACAAAAATAGGCTTTGTGATTGTTTTACACGCTTTCCCCCAAACATCAATACAATAGATTAAGTGTGGAACAATGATTGTGTTATACAATAAATACAGAGCTTTATCATTTAATAGGTCTCTGACTTTGTACAGTACTGCTATCGATCTAGCTATTTTTATTCTTACAGAATTTATGTGTTGTTTCCATGTCAGTTTGTCATCAATGATAACACCCAAAAACTTCACCTCATTCACTCTACAAATCTCAACATCCTCAATTTTGAGTGGAACATCAACAGTTTTCTTTTTATTACCGAATATCATGTAATTAGTTTTTTCTAGATTTAATGATAATTTATTTATTTTAAACCAAGTTTGTATCTTGACAAATTCTGTCTTTATCAATTCTAACATTTGTTCTATATCTTCACCTGAACAGAAAAAAGTGGTATCATCAGCGAAAAGTACACATTTAAGGAGTCCTGACACATTTACCAAGTCATTCACATATAAAATAAAAAGCTTTGGTCCAAGTACAGAGCCTTGGGGAACTCCACATGTGATATTACAGAGGTCAGATCTTACATCATTTATTTGTACAAATTGTTTCCTATTTTTTAAGTAGCTAGATACCCACTGTAATGCTGGTCCTCTAATACCATATTTGTTCAGTTTTTCAAGGAGAATGGTGTGATCAATAGTATCGAATGCTTTTTTTAAATCAACAAAGATACTGATACAATGTTGTTTTTGATCGACAGCAGTAGTTATTTGTTCCATTAATTCCATGAGAGCCATTGATGTAGAGTTTTTTGATCTAAACCCATACTGACTGTTGCTTAGAATATTTTGTTTATCTATAAATTGGTCTAGTCTGTTCACAAATAGTTTTTCAAGAATTTTTGAAAACTGTGGTAACAAGGATATAGGTCTATAATTGTTGAATACACATTTATCACCATTTTTAAAAAGAGGAACGACCTTAGCTACTTTCATATTATCTGGAAAAATTCCTGTTGAAAATGATAAGTTACATATGTATGTGAACGGCTCAATAATATGGCTCATTATGTCCTTTACAAACATCATATCCATGTCCACCCAGTCTTTCGATCTCTTGTCTGTAAGATGTTTTACTACATTCATTATTTCCTCTTTGTTAGTTCCATTTAGGAAAATACTATTTGCACAACCTGTAATTGAGTGGATCATATTTTTATCTACTTTTGGTATCTTAGCTGCAAGGCTTGATCCAACATTTACAAAATATTGATTAAATCCATTAACAATTTCATTTTCATCATGAACTTCATCGTTGTCTTTTACAAAATATTTTGAAATACCAGTTTTTGCTTTATGATTCTTCAGTACACCATTCATTACTCGCCATGTTGCTTTCATATCACCATTAGTTTTATCTAATAATTTACTATAATATTCTTTCTTATGTTTCCTTATAATCCCTACTAATTTATTTTTATACTTTTTATATTTTTCTTCTGCGCTCTGACTTCGTAATTTCAAGAAACATGAATACAAATAATTCTTTTTTTTACATGCATTTCTTAACCCTTTTGTCATCCATGGTTGATCATTCGTATTTCTCTTTGTGTAATTTGTTTGCACACAATTCTTTACATACAGGGTTTCCAAGATATTCATAAACTCATCATATGCTCTGTTCGCATCATCAACATACACATCATTCCAGTCTTGTTTATCCAGATCCTCTTTCAATTTTTCCAAAACTTTTTTTGATGTGTTTATGATTTTTTTCTTCGTTGTGACTGCTTTTGTGATATTTTGATCATTTTTAAAGATTGTGAAAACTGGTAAATGATCACTTAAGTCGGTCGTTAAGATACCACCTATCACATCCCCATTTGTTATATTTGTGAAAATATTATCAATTATTGTGGCACTATGAGTTGTAATTCTTGTTGGCTTTGATATCAATGGATACATATTTAAACTGTACATTGAGTTTATAAATGTGCTTATGTTATTTGAATCTGTTTTATTTCCCATATCAATGTTAAAGTCTCCACACAAAAAAATATTTTTATTAAAACTCTTCTCCATTAGTTCCAAGATTTTATCAGTGAATATTTCTATATTTGCTCCTGGTGATCTATATACACAACTTATTATTATGTTTTTATCGTTTTTGTTTATAATTTCTATTGTTATCATTTCCATAATATTATCAACTATTATTGACATTTCATTATTTAATTTACATTTTATTTCATTATTGACAAATAGTGCGACACCACCACCTCTTTTATTATTTCTGTTCATATGATATAATTCATACCCCTCGATGTGAATATTACTTGTGTTATCATCATTAAGCCATGTCTCTGACAGCGCTATTATCGTAAAAGTTCTATTTAATTGTTTTAAGTAATCTGTTATTTTGGATATGTTTGCATTTATACTTCTGCTATTAAAGTGAATAATGGAGAGAACTCCATTTGATATATTGATGTCATTAAACTGCTCTTCATTATAATATTCGCTATCTTTTATTACAGGAAAAAAATTTGCATCAATCACATTTTCAACATTATATATTTTAGCTTCTGAGTCTTCGTATGTTGTCATGTTCTAATGTATTTGTTCATTTCACTGTATATTTTATCCATTGTGAGTTGTTTCATTGATTTGTAATTTTCATCTCCTGAATTCATCCAGATCCGTCAGTTCTTTTATCATTTTAGGCTGAGACCCTTCCTTTGCTTTGATAAAGACGTATCCATTTCTAGTCCATGTTGATGCTATTTTTTTTTCTTTGTTTTTTAACCACCTTGCTTCTTTTGCAATTTTTCCATTTTTCTTGGTAAGATGTTCATTTATGTAAACGTTTGTTCCTTGCAGATTTCTTCTATTTTGCATGACATAGTTTTTTGTATTCCTGCCAATGAACTTAACGACCACTGACGGTTTGAATCTTGGTGAATTATTGGGCAGGGTGTGACAGAACGAAATGTCCCCATATTTTATGTCCATGTTCATGTCCTGTAAAAAAGTAACTACAAGTTTCTCCAGACTCTCCTGTTCTTCCTGAGATTCATACTCATTTGGATCATTGTTATTAGAAGCTCTTTGACGTGTCCGACACTTACTAACATCAAGTCCTGAGATCACCACGTTTTCCTGCTTTGTGAATTGTTCTAAAACCTCTATTTTTTGCTCTAATTCTGCAATTCTCTTGTCTTTGTTAGTTACCAGTTCTTTCAGTTCTCTTATTTCTCCAACCAGACCGGCCTGGGACTCCATCTTTGCTGTTAAACTTTGAGTATTGAGTAAAATACTTCAACCCCTAGGTATGATGTACAACAAACAGAACAGATGTAATAACTTAGAGCTTGCTATTTTCACTATTTTTGAAAGTTTTGATATCAAGAAGTCTTAAAGAAAGAAAGAAAGAAAGATAGAAAGAAAGAAAGAAAGAAAATCTATCTATCTATCAATCCATGGGTTAAAGCACATAAACCTTTATTTATTTGTTGTTCAGGTGGTTGCAGTCTGTGGATGCCAAACCTGGGCTCAACACAATGATGTTGGACATGTTGCAGAGGAGATGTGAAGAGGACCCTGTTAAATATGGCTCTGTGGTCCTCATGTTGGATGCCATGGCCATCAAGAAACATGTCCAGTATAATCCCTGTACCCAGAAAATGTCTGGATATGTGGATATGGGTGATGGCATGGATGAGACTGATGTAGCCACGGAGGTGCTTGTTTTTATGGTGGTTGGTCTACAGGGTCATTGGAAAGCTCCAGTCGCCTATTACCTCACAAAGTCTCTATCACCAGACACACAAAAGGTCCTGGTTGTCCATGCTCTGGAGCTTCCTAGCCCCAATTGCAGGGAGGGTAGTGAAAGGACCTGGAGGGTTTAGATTACTTTTTCAGGTCTTATAAAAAAAGGTTCGTTCACAACTGTTTACATGCACAGCACTCAAAAATAATAAAAAAAATAGTTGCTGTAGCATTCATTCATTCAGTCAACCTTTATTTAGTCAGGTAAATCTTATTGAACCTCATGGGCTCATTTACGAAAGCGACCTGCTAAAACTAAAGAACGATGAACAGCAATGGTAGAATTTCCTTAAACAATAAACAAACAATAAACAATAGAAAACAAAAAAGAGAAAAAAACAAAAGAAAGAAATACTTTTTTTTTTTTTTAACAAAGTATCAAAAAACGAGCAAAACATAAGGTAGACGTATAAAATCAAAGACAGGAACAAATCTGCATTGGTTTTTGCCAGGATTCCAACAGATTCTGAAAACCATTTAGAGAAGTCAAGGTCGAGAGCTTCAGATCTTTTTGTAAGATATTCCATGAAGCAGGAGCAGAGTAGGAGAAGGCCCTTCTGAAGCATTGTACACAAGACTCTGTATTGTATGCTGTTTGAGTGAGAGAGTAAAATAAATTCAAATGAACAATCAAACTAGTTTTTTTAATTTAAAAATGTATACATTTATTAATATCCCATGCCATATGTGTATCTTTGTTAAAGAGCATAAAACAAAGTATTTAAGCATGAAAGCACATACTTTTATTGAGTAGCAGTGTCACACGTCATAACCACATCTCTGACGTTTATAACAAACAAAACCGTGTGAAAATCGGGTAAGAATTCGTGAAGTTATGATTGTTTTTAGTGGAGCATACAGCTTCTTCAATACAAATAAATAATAATAATAATAATAATGAATTCAATTTATAACGCACTTTTCATTAATGAAAATCTCAAAGTGCTACAAGGAGCAACAGAATTAAATGTCAATAAAACAAATAATAAAACAATTAAAATCAATAACAATATCAGCTAAGATCAAAAGTAGAATCATGAGGAGGTAGAGTATGCTCGGTCGAAAAGAAAGGTCTTCAAGCCGCTCTTAAAGTCAACCACAGACTGTGGGGCTCTTAGACAGTCAGGAAGAGAGTTCCACAGGCGGGGGGCAGCCACACTGAAAGCCCGGTCTCCCATGGTCCTTAATTTGGTTCTCGGAATGTGAAGGAGATTACTGTTCTGTGACCGCAGCGAACGGGTGGATGAGTATGGAATAAGAATATCCTTCAGATAATCTGGTGAAGTTCCGTGTAAGCATTGATGTGTAATGAGAGCAGTTTTGTACTGAATTCTGTAGGCGACAGGAAGCCACAGAATTCAGTACAAAATTGCTCTCATTCGCTGGGAGCGCGAAATATACCCATCCAAGATGGCGGCCGCACGGAACGTCCACTCCAATAGGCAGCTCCAGTCCGTAGGGTATCTAGTATTTATATAATATCTATGAGGGTGTCCATATGTGCTCTTGGCACCATGACACCCTAGGTCGCAGTTTGATGATCGACTTTGTTGTTGTCTCATCTGATCTGCGGCCGCATGTTTTGGACACTCGGTGAAGAGAGGGGCGGAGCTGTCCACTGACCACTACCTGGTGATGAGTTGGCTCCGATGGTTGGGGAGGATGCCGGTCAGACCTGGCAGACCCAAACGTATTGTGAGGGTCTGCTGGGAACGTCTGGCAGAGTCTCCCGTAAGACGGAGCTTTAACTCCCACCTCCGGGAGAGCTTTGAACACGTTCCGAGGGAGGCGGGGGACATTGAGTCCGAGTGGGCCATGTTCCGCGCCTCTATTGTCGAGGCAGCTTATCAGAGCTGTGGCCGCAAGGTTGTTGGTGCCTGTCGTGGTGGCAACCCTCGAACCCGGTGGTGGACACCGGCGGTGAGGGATGCTGTCAAGCTGAAGAAGGAGTCCTATTGGGCCTTTTTGGCCTGTGGGACCCCGGAAGCAGCAGATAGGTACCGGCAGTCCAAGCGGCATGCGGCTCGGGTGGTTGCTGAGGCAAAAACTCGGGCGTGGGAGGAGTTCGGAGAGGCCATGGAGAATGACTTCCGTACGGCTTCGAGGCGATTCTGGTCCACCATCCGGCGTCTCAGGGGGGGAAAGCGGTACGCGACCAACACCATTTATGGTGGGGATGGCGTGCTGTTGACCTCAACTCGGGATGTTGTGAGTCGGTGGGCGGAATACTTCGAAGACCTCCTCAATCCTACTGGCACGTCTTCCACTGAGGAAGCGGAGCCTGGGGACTTTGGGTCGGGCTCTCCAATCTCTGGTGCTGAGGTCACCGAGGTGGTTAAAAAGCTCCGCGGTGGCAGGGCTCCAGGGGTGGATGAGATTCGCCCGGAGTTCCTTAGGGCTCTGGATGTTGTGGGGTTGTGTTGGCTTACGCGACTCTGCAATATCGCGTGGACATCGGGGGCAGTTCCCTTGGATTGGCAGACTGGGGTGGTGGTTCCCCTATTCAAAAAGGGGGACCGTAGGGTGTGTTCCAACTATAGGGGGATCACACTCTTAAGCCTCCCTGGTAAGGTCTATTCAGGGGTTCTGGAGAGGAGGGTCCGTCGGATAGTCGAACCTCGGATTCAGGAGGAGCAGTGTGGTTTTCGTGCTGGTCGTGGAACACTGGACCAGCTCTACACCCTCAGCAGGGTCCTGGAGGGCGCGTGGGAGTTTGCCCAACCAGTTTACATGTGCTTTGTGGACTTGGAAAAGGCATTCGACCGCGTCCCTCGGGGGGTTCTGTGGGGGGTACTCCGGGAGTATGGGGTACCAGGCCCATTGATATGGGCTGTTAGGTCCCTGTACGACCGGTGTCAGAGCTTGGTCCGCATTGCCGGCAGTAAGTCAGGCTCGTTTCCAGTGAGAGTTGGACTCCGCCAAGGTTGCCCTTTGTCACCGATTCTGTTCATAACTTTTATGGACAGAATTTCTAGGCGCAGCCAAGGTGTTGAGAGGATCCGTTTTGGTGGCCTTAGAATCGCTTCTCTGTTTTTTGCAGATGATGTGGTCCTATTGGCTTCATCAGATCGTGATCTACAGCTTTCGCTGGAGCGGTTTGCAGCCGAGTGTGATGCGGCCGGGATGAGGATCAGTTCCTCCAAATCCGAGGCCATGGTCTTGAGCCGGAAAAGGGTAGCATGCCCTCTCCGGGTCGGGGAGGAGGTCCTGCCCCAAGTGGAGGAGTTTAAGTATCTCGGGGTCTTGTTCACGAATGAGGGAAAACTGGAGCGTGAGATCGATAGGCGGATAGGTGCAGCATCCGCAGTGAAGCGGGCGCTGTACCGGTCTGTCGTGGTGAAGAGAGAGCTGAGTCGAAAGGCAAAGCTCTCAATTTACCGATCGATCTACGTTCCCACCCTCATCTATGGTCATGAGCTTTGGGTTGTGACCGAAAGAACGAGATCTCGGATACAAGCGGCTGAAATGAGTTTTCTCCGCAGGGTGTCTGGACTCTCCCTTAGAGATAGGGTGAGAAGCTCAGTCATCCGGGAGGGACTCGGAGTAGAGCCGCTGCTTCTCCACATCGAGAGGAGCCAGTTGAGGTGGCTCGGGCATCTGGTTAGGATGCCTCCTGGACGCCTCCCTGGTGAGGTGTTCCGGGCATGTCCCACCGGGAGGAGACCCAGAGGAAGACCCAGGACACGCTGGAGGGACTATGTTTCTCAGCTGGCCTGGGAACGCCTTGGGATTCCCCCAGAGGAGCTGCTCCAGGTGGCTGGGGAGAGGGAAGTCTGGGCCTCCCTACTTAGGCTGCTACCCCCGCGACCCAACCCCGGATAAGCAGGATGGATGAAAATGGATGGATGAAAAGTTTATTTATTACAGTAATTCCAGTGTTCTGACCAACACCAACAGATGACATGGCCCCCAAACCATCTCTGACTGTGGCAACTTGACACTGGACCTCAAGCAACATGGGTTCTGTGTCTCTCCTCTCTTCCTCCAGACGCTGGGACCTTGATTTCCAAAGGAGATGCAAATTTTACTTTAATCAGAAAACATAACTTTGGACATGTCATCTGCTAGTGTTGGTCCACTGTGTTTTCTGAGGTCCAAGGTCAACACAGCATCTACCAGGAAGTTTTAAAGAACTTCCTGCTTCCTGCTGCTGACCACCTTCATGGAGATGCAATTTCATTTTCCAACAGGACTTGACACCTGCAAACATTGTCAAAGCTGCCAGTACCTTCTTTAAGGACCATGGTATCCTTGTTCTTAATTGGCCAGTCAACACACCTGACCTTAACCCCATAGAAAATCTATGGAGTATTGTGAAGAGGAAGATGTGATACACCAGACCCAACAATTCAGAAGAGCTGAAGGCCACTATCAGAGCAACCTGGTCTCTCATAACACCTGAGCAGTGCCACAAACTGATCGACTCCATGCCACACCACATTGCTGCAGTAATCCAGGCAAAAGGAGACACAACTAAGTATTGAGTGATGCACATGTTCATACTTTTTATGTTCATACTTTAAAGTTGACCAACATTTCTAAAAATCCTTTTTTAATTGGTCTTAAGTAAAATTCTAATTTTATGAGATACAGGGAACCCCCGACCTACGACTCCACCGACCTGCGAACCACGGGACCTACGAACGAGCCAAAGTAGAAGAATACCATCGACGTACGGCAGAAAAAAGTGACCTACGAACGAGCCCCATTACAAGTATATAATCGAGCTACGGCGTAACTGCGTCACACACGGCAATCGGCGAGGTGGGGGAGGGGATTGCCCCTTGGCTGTTGTTAGTTGGGCATGACAGTGGAAAAGTAAATGCTCCCAACATTCATTGTTGAGCAAGATGCAGGTTTGATCATGAGAAAAACATCTGTCTACCTACACTTCAGTCAAAGTAAGACAATTTTGTTTCATTTTTCTGCTGCTTCTAGCTTTTTCTGAGTTCATGGACTTCTTTCTCATGCACATGGACACTCATCAACGCACTGGTTGCACTGCTGCTGTTCTGATGTTAAAAGCTGCACTTTGAGAAGTGTTCATGTGTGATTGTTGACATCATTTTGCTGATGGGAGTCCCTGATTTGCTGCTGTTCTGATGTTAAAAGCTGCACTTTGAGAAGTGTTCATGTGTGATTGTTGACATCATTTTGCTGATGTGATTTCCAGCTGATTTCCTGCAGTTCTGATGTGAAGTTACTGATGTACAGTTACTGTGTGTGTTTATGGATGCATGTGTGGTGTAATGGTTTAGATAAGTGTTTGTAAATAAAGTTCTGTGCATGTTTATGGGCCAGTATGTCAGTCTCATGCTGTTAAATGTGTGCGCGGCGCACCGTTAGCGGTATTTCCGCGACCTACGAACAGAATAACGACCTACGAACGGGACGCAATTTTCACCCCCTACCTACGACCGGATCGAGCTGCGAACGGTTCTTAGGTCCCGAACTCGTTCGTAGGTCGGGGGTTCCCTGTACTGAATTTGGGGTTTTCATTAGTTGTTGGTTATAATCATCAACATTAAAAGAAATAAACATTTGAAATACTGTATATCAGTTTGTGTGTAATGAATGAATATAATATACAAGTTTCACTTTTTGAATGGAATTACTGAAAAAAAAAATCATGATATTCTAATTTTATGACCAGCACCTGTAATATATGAAGGCACACCTGTGCAATAACCCTGCTGTCTAATTAGCATCTTGAAATGCCACACCTGTGAGGTGGAGGGATTATCTCGGCAAAGGAGAAGTACTAACACATATTTACACAAATTTGTGAAAAATATTTGAAAGAAAAAGACCATTTGTGCACATAAGAAAAAGTCTTGGATCTTTGAGTTCAGCTCCTGAAAAATAGGAGAAAAAAAACAAAATTGTTGAATACACACACACATGAAAAAAACGTTTTAAGACTCTTGTAGTTCTCAAAACATCCAGATTTGTTTTCAGCTGGGATTCAGAGAAAACCTTAATGAATACGTTTGACTTGTTTAATTCAGGCTGATTGTGTTAGGAGAGGAGGCTGTGCAACAAGGTCAAGTTCAAGGTAACAGTCAAAGTCAGGGTTTCTTTATTATCTTTCACATCATATGTGGTACATGTGGTGGAATGAATTGTGTACTCAGGGTCCCAGTTACATCCAACAAAAGTATAAATTGTAAAGAAAAACAGTAATAAGATCTAAGATATGAAATAAGAATACGTTAAACACTTAGTGCAAAAACAATACGCTGAACAACAGCAGCACGACAAACAGGTGATATCATGATATATAGATATATAGGTCATTTCTCAAAAACACTACCTATGTAGATAATAATATAATAATAATGAATTTAATTTATAACGCACTTTTCATTAACAAAAATCTCAAAGTGCTACAAAGTGCAACAAAAATCAAAGATCAAATAAAAACAAGTGATAAAATCAAGTAAAAATCAATAATAATATCAACTAAGATCAAAGATAAAATTATGTGGAGGCAGAGTAGGCTCACTTAACCCTAGGATGCATGAACGACCAATACCTACATTCTTCCATGAGTGGGGTCAAAAATGACCCCAATTAGAATCAATGTGTTTTTGCAATGAATTTAAATGACGTCTTTAATTTTGGTCAAAGGTGATTATATTTATTATATATGGGTCAACAAAAGACTGATTTTACACTTAACATGCTTATTCATAACTTTTTATATCATTTTTTTCACACGAAATAACATCAAAAATCTTCAAAAATTATTGCTAGAATGTCCATCTGTCTGAATGACAAAAAAGAGAATGAACATACAACCAGAACACTGTACACTCACATGTGCCCACACAAACATATTTTCTCTATTCACTGTGTGCAGTTGTCACAAACTTTTTGCTTTTGGCTGTGGCCATTGCACACTGTAGTACTGCATTTCCTGCACCAATTGGTGGCTTTGCTATTTTTGTTTCTTGGACACATCTGGCACCTCTTTCTCTTCTGTTGGCCCTCTGTGCCTCTCTCCTGTTACTTGTTTGCAACTTTTGTCACTCCACATCTTCCAATTGCTTCAGTGATGTCAGTTGGTAGGTTCAGGGTACCTTGGGTTGTGTAGAAGACTCCCAAAGAGCACACACATTGGTACATTCCAGTTCTTCTCACTTCCTGCAAGAATGGTCACTTCAATGAAGGCCATGAGCTCCTCTTTGCTTAGATTTTTCCACTCTTTTCCTCTTCTTATTGCGACTCTTCTTCCCTCCATGTTTGTTCATGTCAACATCTCTTCTAATATACTATCCATCCATCCATTATCTTTTACCTGCTTCTTTCATTTTTGGGTCACGGGGGTCGCCGGTGCCCATGTCCAGCAATCACTGCGTGGGGCAGTGTACACACTGGGCGGGTTGCAAGTCCATCACAGGGACACATAGAGACAAACAACCATTCACTCTCTCACTCACACCTAGGGTCAATTTAGAGTTACCAATCAGCCAGAGTACCTGGAGGAAACCCACGCATGCATGGAGAGAACATGCAAACTCCAACCAGAAAGGCCCACAGATTTGAACCAGGGACCTGTTCGCTGAGAGGCAGCAGCTCTACCAGTTGCACCACCGTGCTGCCCTTGATGATGATGATGATGATGATGATGATGATGATGATGATGATGATGATGATGATGATGATGATGATGATGATGATGATGATGATGATGATGATGATGATGATGATGATGATGATGATGATGATGAATTCAATTTATAACGCACTTTTCATTAATGAAAATCTCAAAGTGCTAATATACTATCAGTGATAAACAGCTTTCATGCATCTATTGGTGCTAAACCCAGGTGCAGGCCCTGACCGACTTCTCAGTAAATTGTGGCTTGGTGTTAAAAGAGGCATACAGATTTTTAAAATAATTTATATATAATATAATATATATAATACTATATAATAGGTTACCTAACAGGTTTGCATTTGTTACAAGGAATTAGGAATACAGTGAGTCTCTACACAACAAATGCAGTAATATCAGCTGGCTTACTAAACTAGTGTAATGTTAGCTAGCTTTTTTTTTATTTATTTTTTCTTTCGGCTTCTCCCTTCGTTAGGGGTCACCACAGCGAACTAGTCGCATGAAGACTTGGCAATTGTTTTTACGCCGGATGCCCTTCCTGACACAACCACAGACCACCGGGCTACCACAGCTCTCTGTGTGGAGCAGAGAGCTGATATTTAGGGTTCCCGGGGGAGCAGATGGTGTGGGTTAAGGGCCTTGCTCAAGGGCCCAGAGTGGGGCAGATGAGGGTGGAGACAGGTGTGACCGCTTCACCTGTCCCACCCACATCTTTTTGCTGTTGTCGGTACCGGGGCTTGAACCGGCGATCTTCCGATCACAAGCTCACCTTCTTAACCTCTGCGCCACCACTCCCCGTAATGTTAGCTAGCTTAAGTACTAAAATTATGTTGTAGTTAGCTAAGAGTGTCTACTTTGTTGACCAACATGATATTCTATCACAGTAAAGTCATGGGGTTGGTAAATGAAGATAATACATGTATGCTGCTGTGTCAAACTGACCTCCTAGTGGTGAGACTGCAGGTATCAGATGTGTAAATGAGACAGAAAATGTATCTTGACAGTCACAGTTGGTAAGAATCAAAGGTTCCCAAAGAAAACCCTTGAGATTCTATAGGAAATGCTTGGGGTCATTTTTGACCCCACTCATGAAAAACTGGGGTAGTGACACAAAAACTGCAATTTCTGAAAATGTATAAAAACATTTTAAAAAATTCAAATGGCTTGAAGTTACAAACATGTTTTATGAGGAATACCTGGAATATGGAAGAGTAAAAACTTTTAATTTCAGAGTTTTTGAAGAATAACAACCCTCGGGGTCATTTTTGACCCCACTTATGCATCCAAGGGTTAAAAAGAAAGGACTTTAAGCCTTGTTTAAAGTCAACCAGTGACTGTGGAGCTCTCAGGTAGTCAGGGAGGGAGTTCCATAGGCAGGGGGCAGCCACACAGAATGCCCGGTCTCCCATGGTCCTTAATTTGGTTCGTGGAATGTGAAGTAGATTACTGTTCTGTGATCGTAGAGACAGGGTGGATGAATATGGACCAAGAATGTCCTTTATCTGGTGAAGTTCCGTGTAAGCATTGGTGTGTAATGAGAGCAGTTTTGTACTGTAGGTGACAGGAAGCCAATGGAGGTTATGGAGAATGGGTGTAATATGTTCAAATTTACGAGCTCTCAATAAAATCCTTGCTGCACTGTTTTGAATATATTGAAGCTTCTGAAGGTTTTTGCCAGGGATTCCAATAAACAGGGAGTTGCAGTAGTCGAGCCTGGAGGAGACAAAGGCATGGACGAGTTTCTCAGCATCAGAAAAAGTTAGAGATGGGCGAAGTCTGGAGATGTTTCGAAGATGGAAGAAGCAGGTTTTAAACAGATGCTTAATGTGATTTTCAAATGTAAGATGAGAGTCCATTTTTATTCCAAGATTTGTAACAGAGGTGGAGAGGGGGATGTCTTGTCCAGAAAAGGAAATTGTTGTTATAGTTGATGTTTGTACCTGGTGAGGGGTGCCAATCAGTATGGCCTCAGTCTTGGAGCAGTTTAATTGAAGAAAGTTCTGATTCATCCATGCCCTTATTTCCTCCAGGCAGGTAGAGAGGGCAGTGAGTGAAGATGGAGATGACAATGGGGATGATGAGGATGCTCCAGTCCTGATGTAAAGCTGTGTATTGTCGGCATAACAGTGAAAAGAAATGTTGAACTAATTAATAATTTGACCTAAAGGCAGCATGTAAAGAGAAAACAGCAAGGGCCCCAGAACTGACCCTTGAGGGACACCACAGGAGACACAGACTGTCTGAGAAGTGGCATTGCCAAGACTAACACATTCCAGCTATTGGAGAGGAAAGAATTGAACCAGACCAGGACAGTGTCACAGAGACCGACCTCCACATGAAGGTGGTGGAGGAGGATACTATGGTCCACAGTGTCGAAAGCTGCAGTGAGGTCAAGGAGGGCGGGAGAACCAGGGAGAACCAGTGTCAGCAACCATGAGGACATCATTTGTTACTCTCAGCAATGCAGTCTCAGTACTGTGAGCTGCTCGGAAGCCAGACTGAAACTTCTCATACAGGGAGTGTTGCGGTAGGTGGTCCTGCAGCTGAGCAGCAACTGCTTTTTCCAGCACTTTAGACAGAAATGGGAGGTGGGAAATTGGGCGGTAATTAGAAAAAATGTCGGGATCCAAATTAGATTTTTTTCAGAAGAGGCCTAATGATGGCAGTTTTTAGAGGCAGTGGAACATGACCAGATTGTAGAGACTTATTTATTATTTGTGTGATTAATGGGCTTATTGCAGAGTGATTGGATTTTATGAGAGACGAGGGGAAGGGATCCAGGGCGCAGGATGAAGGCTTCATTTTCTTGATGATGGCCCCCACTTCACTCTGAACAACTTCATCAAAGCTGCTCAGGGACCCAGGATGCAAACGGGTAGATGGCAAACGAAGATCAGGGAGGTTGTGGAGCTGAGATCGGATAGTGTCAACTTTGTTTTTAAATGATGAAAGGAACAGGTCGCATTTTTTTAGCAGAGTCCTCAGGAGTTTGTTTAATGGGATTAAGCAGATGAGTTATTGTGGAGAAGAGCTGTTTAGAGTTTCCTGGGCAGGTGTTGATGATGTTAGAATAATATTTGGAGCGTGCTTCTTTAAGAGAATAGGCGTACGCTTTCTGATGTTCTTTGTATGCCTGCTTATGTACAGAGAGACCAGATGATTTTACACGTCTCTCAATAGCACGGCCAGTTACCTTCATCTTGCGCAGCTCACCAGAGTACCAGGGGGCTGAACGGGAGAAAGACACCAGTCTTGTCTTCAAGGGAGCATGTAGGTCCAGAAGCTCTTGGAGAGATCGGTTGTAGTGATCCACAGAGTCATTTGCAGATGAGTGATTGACAGCGGTCAGGGCGTGAAGATCAGCGGACAGAACATCAGGGGAAATGTTGGTTTAGTCATACATTTAATCTTATAACAGGAAGTTTTAGTTTTAGCCCTAAATAGCCCCAAATATTCATTACCCACTAAAACCGAGCAGATTTCTGAAAAAAACATCAGACAACAGCTGATGTGATCCAAGACTGATAAGCACTTGTTACAAGGCAAACTTCTCCCTTTCTTTGTGAAAAACAATGTTTTATAGTGACAAACGACAGATAGTTCAGTTTGTATGAGAGTGGGTGAGTGATTGCTGTCCTGAGAGCAAGAAGGCATGTTGTGTGAAAAATGTAAGTCTACTGAGCTGAGACTGTTGGCAGAAGATTTCACTGGGGAGGGTTCTCAGTTTCCTTGTGGAAGTTCCAGAGCCTCATGCACATGTTCCTTTTTGTTCCAAAGTTTTGCACAAGACTTTCCTAAAAATAGTCAGAGTGGTTAGGGGCATCTGGAGCCCATCTTAATTTAGTTTTCCGAGTCAGAAAGTGCAAGACATGGGGGGGGACTGTGGAGCGCTAATGGAGTAAGACGTGCGTCACTTCGGCTCCTCCGGAACATATGTTTAATATACTCTTTTGCACCTCCTAATATCCTTCCTCTGGAGTAAACTGAACTTTTATTGAAGGAATATGCATACCCGATGCCTAAAGTGTGACTGTCAGAGATATACATGGGGAAACACGACAGAACGGCTCGCGGTGGAGCTGGTCCCGAGGCTCCGGTGGGGCCTGATGCTAGTGATAGCACGCTGCTAGCCAAGATTCAGGAAATGGTCGACAACCTACGCACTGAACTTATCGACAGGTTTGAGATTATGATTTCGGCTATGATTAAGAAGGAGATTGCAGCTGTTATGAAGGAGTTTGGGACTAAAATGGCCTCGGCTGAAGCTAATATCACCGACTTGGAGCGGGCAGCTAATGAGCACAAGGGGAACCTAACCGCCATGGAGACCTGTATCACCTCGCTAAATACAACAGTGAACACGCTGTCTAAAAAATGTGAAGACTTGGAGGGTCGTTCCAGAATAAATAACATTCGCCTCGTGGGTGTTCCGGAGGGCTCCGAGAGCCAGCATCCTACGAAGTTTGTGTCAACGCTGCTTCGAGACCTGCTTGGCCTGGAGGCCGAACCCGCTGTTGACCAGGCCCAGCACACCGGGGTGGCGGAGGGGGGCCTACCACGTCCGCTCATAGTTTGAATTACCCTGTACCAGGAGCGAAATGAGATTTTGCGAAGAGCTCGGGAATCGTCCCCTTTAATCTTTGAGGGGAAACGTGTTTTCATCTTCCCGGACTACCCGCCCGCGGTGGCTAAAAGGCGCTCGACGTTCATGGCGGTAAAGAAAGAGCTGCACTCCTGCCCTGGAGTCAAATTTGGTCTTCTTTATCCTGCTATACTGCGAATTACACTCCCAGGTGGCCAGGTTCACAAATTCGAGGATCCAGTTTTGGCTGCAAACTTAGTCAAAAAGAACCTTAAAAATGTGGTCGACCCAGCCATGTTGTAGCACCGGAGGTATAGCTATGGTGTGATTATCCGATCACATTGTGACTCTAGAGATCTCTGGGCCCAGTACCGAAGACAACATGATAGATTATGTTATTGTTTACACGACTCTGGACGTTGCAATTACAGTCTAAAGTGCTCTGGTTCTGTAGTGGTGCCTTCGTGAGTTATGCATGCACAATGTGAACACAATTTCTATCTCAGACGCTTATCATTCTTTTCTTTTTTTTCTCCATTTATAGATGGCCTCCCTTCTCACCTTATAACCATCCTCTCACTCCAATATGTATATTTTTTTTAAATAGAGAGAAAGAAAGAGAAGAGAAAGTAAGACAACAAAACAACAATTATCCACAAAAAGAGCACAAGGCAAACGCACCCAACCTCCGTCCACAATCCTGCAAAGCACAAGTCCTGAGTCCCCTAACCCTTGTTTACACGACTCTGGACGTTGCAATTACAGTCTAAAGTGCTCTGGTTCTGTAGTGGTGCCTTCGTGAGTTATGCATGCACAATGTGAACACAATTTCTATCTCAGATGCTTATCATTCCTCTTTTCTTTTTTTTTCTTTTTTTTAATTCTTATTTATTTTTGTTTGCATTTCTCAGAGACGGTTAATTTGCTATTTCTAATCTATGTTTCTCATATTATTCCAGTGGACTTTTATGGGTTTGCTTGTATTTTAGTTTCTTCTCATGACATATAAAATAGGATTTTGGTTTCATGACTCCAAAAATCTGTCAGGTTTCCCCAGGTTTTTTATTTGTTATTTTTTATTTTTCTTAATTTTTCATAAACAGACAGTTAATTTGCTATTTCTTACTTATGTTTTTGATATTATTCTGGCAGCCTTTTATGGGTCTGCTTGTATTTTAGTTTTTTCTCATGGCTTATAAAATAGGATTTTGGTTTTATGACTTCAAAAGTTGTCAGGTTTCCCCAGGTGTTTTTTCCCCCCTTCTCTTCTTTATGGGGTGCTTTTGATTTGACACACTGTTATCTACATCATGTTCCAAGAGAGGGCGTTAGTGGCTAACACTGCTCTCACTACTCCTCCTTTCAGTCCTTATTGGACTGTGTGCTGGTAGTTTCTTTTTTGATGTTTTTTGTGGGGTCTCGCGCGTCCCATTTGGGGGGATGCCTCTGCGAGGGGGGTGGGAGTGAGTGGGCTGTGGGTGTTGGGGCCTCGCGTGTCCTGATTGGGGGGATGCTTTGGCGAGGGGGTTGGTTTGGAGGGATCTTTGGTTTGTATGGATGGGTACATTGTTTAAAATTTATTTTTTATTTACTTTTTTTATTTCTTTTTTTCTTTTTTTTTTCTCCCCCTCTCTTTTTCAGGTGACTGAAGGCAGTCCTGTCTGTTCCTCTCTTCTTCCTGCTCCGTGCTAACCTATGGCTGATAAGAGATTTGTTTTACTAGCTTTAATTGCAGGGGGCTCAACAATCCTCAGAAGCGCAGTAAGGTGTTACATCATATGCGACGTTTGGGGACACACATAGCGTTCCTACAGGAGACACACCTTAGGAATAGGGACCACCTGAAAATGAAACGTAGCTGGTCTGGCCAGGTATTCCATTCTTCCTTTAACACTAAGTCAAGAGGAGTAGCTATTCTTATTAAAAAATCAATCCCTTATGTACACTCTCAAACTATTTCCGACCCCTGTGGCAGATACATCATCATCATAGGCACTATCTGCAATACAGTACTCCGGTAGCTTTGGTCAATATTTATGCCCCCAATTGTGATAATGAAAACTTTTTTAAACACATCTTTCAACTAATTCCTGATATGTCCTCTTATAGTCTTGTACTGGGAGGCGACTTCAACTGCTGGCTTAATCCCCAATTGGACCGTTCATCCACTAACACAGTCACACCCTCGTGCTCTTCTAAGATTATTAACTCCTTTATGTCAAGAGTTTAATGTGCATGACGCCTGGTGGTTCCTGCACCCCTCTCAAAAAGTTTTCTCCTTCTTCTCCCCTGTCCACCACAGCTTTACGCGTATTGACTTTTTCCTGGTTGATGACAGACTGCTGTTCTGTCTCACTGGATGCAGATATGATGCCATTGTTCTATCAGATCATGCCCCGGTTACTATAAGTATCAGATTTGGCTCTCATCCGGTTGAACGAACACCGTGAAGGCTCAACACCCGTTTATTAGCTGATGACAGGCTTGTATCTTTTGTGGCGAAACAGATTTCTTTTTAGAAACCAACAGGAGTCCCAAGATATCGGCTTCATTGCTCTGGGAGACACTTAAAGCCTTTATTAGAGGAGAAATTATTTCCTATGCCAAACATGAAAATAAACTACAAAAAGAGAAATTTGAGGTTCTAACGCGCCAAATATCCCAAATCGATAATTTATATGCAATATCCCCCTCCCTTGTTTTGTACAGGGACCGACTCATGATACAAGCAGAGTTTGATCTACTTATGACCCAACACACTACAGAGATGTTACTTAAGTCCAGTGCCCAATTTTACGAACATAGGGATAAAGCTAGCAAACTCCTTGCTCATCAGATTCGTCGTCGGTCAGCCTCCCGCCTCATTTCTCAGATTCAAACGGATCAAGGAATCACAACGAACCCGACAGAAGTAAACATGGCTTTTAAAGATTTTTACAAGACATTATATTCTTCAGAATGTTCCCCTTCGTTAGCCGACTACGATGAGTTCTTTGACGCCTTAGAGATACCTGCCATTGGTCGGGATGTGGCTGACAATCTTGAGAGGCCCATTGTGGTCTCCGAACTTTCTAAAGCAGTTATGGCTCTACAAGGGGGGAAATGCCCTGGCCCGGATGGGTTTCCCTGTGAATTTTACAAAACATTTTGGGACAAGATTTCCTCTCTGCTCCTAGAGGTATACAACGAGTCTATAGCCTCTGGGCATCTTCCTCAGACCCTTAATCAGGCAGTTATCACCTTTATATCTAAAGGACATTCTTGCACCATATTCATCCACCCGGTCTCTACGATCACAGAACAGTAATTTCCTTCATATTCCTCGGACCAAATTGAGGACCATGGGAGACCGAGCATTCTGTGTGGCTGCCCCCCGCCTGTGGAACTCCCTCCCTGACGACCTGAGAGCTCCACAGTCACTGGTTGACTTTAAAAGCAGCATAAAGACCTTTCTTTTTAAGCAAGCCTATTCTGCCTCCACATGATTTTATCTTTGATCTTAGCTGATATCATTATTGATTTTACTTGATTTTATCACTTGTTTTATTTTATTTATTTTTTAAGCAAGCCTAATCTGCATCCACATGATTTTATCTTTGATCTTAGTCGATATTATTATTGATTTTATTTGATTTTATCACTTGTTTTATTTTGATCTTTGCTTTGTTACACTTTGTAGCACTTTGAGATTTTTATTAATGAAAAGTGCATTATAAATGGAATTCATTATTATTATTATTATTATTATTGGCAAAAAAAGGCAAGGATCCCCTACTCTGCGCCTCTTATCGTCCAATAAGTTTACTTAATGTAGATTTTAAACTTCTGGCAAAGACACTGGCGCGGAGACTGGAAACGGTGCTTCCCAGTGTGGTTGGAATTGACCAGACCAGTTTTGTATGGAATAGGAATTCCTTCTCTAATGTAAGGCAGCTTTTTAATGTGATATATAGTCCTCCTTCTGATAATACTCAGGAAGTTGTAATCTCTTTGGATGCTGAGAAGGCCTTCGATAGAGTCGAATGGTCATACTTGTTCTACGTAATTAAGAAATTCGGTTTCGGGGAGAACTTTTTGGCCTGGATTAAGCTTTTATATTCTGACCCGTGTGCATCTATTAGGACAAACAACAATCATTCAGATTACTTCCGTCTCAATCGCTCTACATGACAGGGCTACCCTTTGAGCCCGCTACTATTTGCCTTGGCAATTGAACCCCTGGCAATAGCATTTAGAGGCAACACGAACATTGTAGGTGTGGGAAGGAACGGCATGGAAACTAAGATATCTCTATACGCAGATGATCTCCTTTTATACATCTCCAATCTGGATGTCTCCATTCCGGCTGTACTTGCTACACTTGATAAATTTGGACAGTTATCAGGGTATAAACTAAACCTTAATAAGAGCGAACTATTTCCAATTAATGCATTGGCTAAGAATTACCCATTACACACATTACCCTTTAAGGTTGTAGATCACAAATTTAGTTATCTAGGAGTCAAGGTTACATTCAAACACAATGACCTCTTCAAAGCCAACTTCTCCCCTTTGTTAACACATATTAAGGATGACTTCGACCGCTGGTTGGTGCTGGGTCTCTCTTTGGCGGCCAGGGTAAATACGATTAAAATGAACATTCTACCACGCTTCTCCCATCTATTTCAACGCATCCCTATTTTTCTTCCACAATCCTTTTTTAAACAAACTAGATAGTATAATCACCAAATTCCTGTGGAATGGTAAAGCTCCTCGCATACGCACTCAACTTCTACAAAGGCCCAGGAAGCTTGGTGGGATGGCCCTTGCAAACTTCAGGTTTTATTACTGGGCCTCAAACATTAGTCTTTTCAGATATTGGCTTGAGGCAGACAGTCCCTCCTCCCCAGCTTGGGTCACTATGGAAGCCAGGTCGGTGAGGCCTGCATCTCTGGCAGCTCTGCTATATTCACCATTGTTGAGAGTTCGTAAATTTGAACATATTACGCCCATTCTCCATAACCTTCATTGGCTTCCTGTCGCCTACAGAATTCAGTACAAAACTGCTCTCATCACACATCAATGCTTACACGGAACTTCACCAGATTATCTGAAGGATATTCTTATTCCATACTCATCCACCCGTTCGCTGCGGTCACAGAACAGTAATCTCCTTCACATTCCGAGAACCAAATTAAGGACCATGGGTGACCGGGCTTTCAGTGTGGCTGCCCCCCGCCTGTGGAACTCTCTTCCTGACTGTCTGAGAGCCCCACAGTCTGTGGTTGACTTTAAGAGCGGCTTGAAGACCTTTCTTTTCAACCGAGCATACTCTACCTCCTCATGATTCTACTTTTGATCTTAGCTGATACTGTTATTGATTTTAATTGTTTTATTATTTGTTTTATTGACATTTAATTATGTTGCACCTTGTAGCACTTTGAGATTTTCATTAATGAAAAGTGCATTATAAATTGAATTCATTATTATTATTATTATTATTGCAATCCTTGACTAAACCCTACACTTCCAATAAATTGGTGGAGGGGTCTTTAAGGCTGTGGAAGCAATTCAGACAGCACTTTGGCCTACAATACATACTGTATCTGTACATGCTCCTATATCTTCAAATCACACTTTTCTACCATCTCTTTCAGACAATGTTTTCTTGACATGGCAGAGAAAGGGAATCTTAACCTTTCATGATATGTACTGTATGTCAATGACACCTTCGCCTCGTTCCAACAAATCGTCAAGAAGTTTGATATCCCTCGCCAACACTTCTTTCAATATTTACAAGTGCGTAGCTTTGTCAGCTCCACATATCCAAACTTCCCCAATCTTCCCTTGGACTCACCCTTAGATACGTTTCTAAAACCCCAGGTCAAATTGAAAGGAGCTATATCTTTCACTTACAACCAAATTATGGGTCTACGTCCACAAACTTTAAATTCAATTAAACTACTTTGGGAGGAGGACCTTGGACAGACCTTTTCAGAGGATCTATGGGCACAAATGTTACCATCTGTACACAGGTCCTCTATTTGTGCTAGGCATATCTTGATTCAATGCAAACTTATACACCGCATCTATTACACTAAAGCGCGTTTGGCTAAGTTTTATAGCAATGTCTCTCCTGCATGTGATAGGTGCCAACATTCCCCAGCTAACCTAATTCATACTATCTGGTCATGTCCTCAGCTTTATCAATATTGGTCCAAAGTCTTTGCTATCCTATTGGACATCTTTGACAGGCAATTAGAACCTGATCCCCTGACTGCCTTATTTGGAATTGCTCCCACGCAGTCCACCCTTTCCTCCTCTCAGAAATCCTCCCTGGCTTTTTTGACCTTTTTGGCACGAAGAGTGATTATCACAAAATGGAACTCACCCCGACCTCCCTCGTACACCCATTATCTCCGAGACGCACTGTACTTCATTAAGCTTGAAAAAATTTGCTTTACTCTAAAAGGCTCTTCTGCTAAATTCTTAGGATTGTGGAGCCCTCTTTTAAGAACCCTTAAAAAGATGGATTTCCCTAATATTCCAGATTGAAGGGGTGATCTGCTTGCAGTTGGTGTTTACTTTTATGTTTACTTTTTTTTTCATTGCTGTGTAACCTTTCTCTCCTTCTCCTTCCTGTCCTGCTCTTGCTCTTTGGATTTGACTCAACTGTTCCAACGATGGGGGACCTCCCCCGGCGCCTGAATCCCCCCCCCTTTTTTTATTTATTTACCGGTATTTATTTTTGTATATATTTTTTATTTTTTTATTAAATATATATTTTTTATATATTTTTTTATTTTTATTTTCGTGTGCGGATGTGCAATGTTGGGTATGTTCAGGCCCTGCTGTGTTATGAATCTGAGGTACGCCAAATATGACGTGTTTGCATATCCTGTTTTGTATTGAATTGTACCTTTTTAAAAATCAAAATAAACTTTGGGGAAAAAAAAGAAAGTGCAAGACATGAGTCAACTTTAAGAGGGCTGGCAATGTCCAAAACTAAATTGAGACTGATTGGAGCCATAAAAGAGAATCTGACATCCCAGGTGCTTTGCATGCTCGAAAAAGCAAAATGAAATTAAACAAACAAATTGAGACTTAATTGAGACACTTGGGGACTAAACTGCAACTAAACAATTTGCACACTGTGCAGTGTGTAGGTAAACTACCAACACATTTGGCTCAAATTTTGCATCTAAGTACCAGTTCAGCTGACTGTTAGTCTTGCAATTTTATGCCGTCAACTTGTAACTAGCAATAACAGCCTATTAAGAAACAGACCTAAAGCACAACTTATCCATCAGTAAGTCCTTACCGTAATTTTTATTCAAACAGCTTACATATTAAATATAGCCCTGCAAAACTGCTCCTCACTATGAATATTTTGTCGTTCAGTTGTCATTTTAAAGAAGATCAACATTTCCTTCTTGAGAAAAAGCAGCCCCCCCTCACTTCTGTGTCTCTGTTCTTTATATTTTAGCTAATATCTCACTGTCATGTTCTGAAAACCTGCTGCCGTAGCTGCTGCATGAAGGAATAAATGATTCCCTGAAGAAAACACCTACCACAAACAACCCTGCTGCATCAGGATCCTCAGTTTGGATGAAAACTTTACAGCCCTTTCTGCCTGACGACTGCTGCCTATCAGTGTTTTAATCGGTTTAAAGGGGAACACACACCACACAAGCACACTAATGGGTGAAAGTTTGTAGTTTGTGGAGGCAGAAATCGCAGCCCGCCTGTTGTGAAGCTGTCATATCCTGTAACCCTGACTAAGTGCCTACTCCACACTGTTCATGCTTTCTGAAGCATGCACCATCTAGGGACAGAGACCAAACCACGCTGTGAAGAAGGAAAAATTGAAGTTTTGTGTTTACTTCTGCATACTAACATAGCATCCAAGAGATTACACCTAGTGTATTATCATCCACAGTCCACCTACAGCACAAACCCATGCAGAGTGGATCTAATCCGAACCCCTGCTGTTAAATCTGACAAGGACTGAGCGTGACCGTGTGAGCGACACAGACGGAGAGATGGAGTGTGAAGGTGGGCTGGTAGGAACAAAAGAGCTGATGATGGGAGAATCCTACAAGTCAAATTTCAGTCCACTTTTTGGACAGAAATGTCTAAAACCAATCATGAAAGCAGCTCTCACCTGTTGTCTCTCTCAGAAGCTCCTCCCTCGATGACTGTCTTGACAAAGATGCCCAGTTTCTCCAAGCCTGCGTCAGCACCAACGCCCATTCCGATGATACTGATCCCCAGGCCATCTTCATCTGGGAACACGGAGAACACAGATAAACTGTCAAAACCTACATTTGTAGAAGTGCACTCATGAGCCAATTTAAACAACTTTAACTTTACATTACTACAAACCACTATACTTAGATCAATGCTAATATCATTAGCTTCAGGTATATCCATTAGAATTTTTTTAAGTTGTCCTAGCACCTACTGGTGCAGCATTTTATATTCTTATGTAATTCACCAGTTCTGTAGTTCTTCAATCAGGCACAATCATTTTTTAATTTGCAGAGTATGTGACATCTAAAGTGTTGTGAAGAAAATTGGGCTAAAGTTGGTCTAAAACTCAGTTTTGCAGATGTCCAAACTTATGCACAGACATAGAATCATAGCGTTTTCTCATGACTAGCAAGCTAATTATGTACGTCCTCCTATGTTGGACTAAAACTCGGACTCTTTGGCTTATTACCGGTAGTCCTTTTCGGACCAGCGTTTAAATTTGGCAAAACTAGTCAAGTCAAGTCATTTTCAGTTTCAGACTCACTGATTTCTTAGTGTTTGTGACCAAGTGTAAATAAATTGGTATGGTAAGTGAACAGTGAGCCGTGTGGCCACATTTCACATGGCCGTTTTTTTCCAATCGCAGCTTTTTTCTGTCTGCATGGTACAGTGGCCCTAAGGTGTAAATGAACAACATTGAAAAAAAAACAGAATTAACCGTAGCATGGCTTGCAAAACTGTATTCTAAGCCAGTGTTTTTCAAAGTGGGGGCCGCCAGGGGGCGCTAGGGGGGCCCAGAAAGATGGAGAAAAGATGAAGCAAAAAAAAAAAAATTCATTCATTCATTCAACCTTTATTTAGTCAGGTAAATCTTTTGAACCTCATGGGCTCATTTACGAAAGCGACCTGCAAAAATGGTAATAATAATAATAAAAACTGCACACTAGGGCAATCTGTATCTGTCATTTCCAGATAAACATGCTTGTGAGAGGTTAGATTTTGGTTGTTTTGTTCTTCTGGTCAACAGTTTGTTGAAAAGTGGGAATATAATTCAGTATTTAAAACGTTAAAATTTTTATGCTCAGCAGTTGTAATAATTAATTGAATATAGTGAATAAAAGTGAAAAACATTCTAAAAGTTCATGTTTCTTTAGATATTTTGTAGCATTGTTAGTGGGTTTGCGAGGGGGCCTCGGTCAGAAGTTAATGCTGTTTGGAGGGCCATGGCATGGAAAAGTAATCACTCTGGCCTGCTTTATACCCACCTTGGCAGACACCCCCATATTTATTAATGGTTTAATCTAATGGAGTCCACTTTTAAATAAAGATATGCAGCTTTAGACTAGTTTTAAAAGCCTTTTCTTTATCTGGCATGGTTTATAGACCTGTAAATTCAGTAGTCTGGTGTTTCCTGTCAACAAAGACGTGTTCAAAAATATTCTGTGCAAGTCACGTAAGGAAAATGAGAACTCCGTAAACGTTTTTAAATATTCTGAAAAGCCCCACGTAAATGGTTTGACCATTATTCGCCAACGGTTGATTCCCAGTGACATTCAACTGGGATTTTACTGAGCTGGGCTATGAGCGAGTCCTGAATCAAATTGTACCCAATTAATCAGCTTGAATTCAACCAAATACTGTATGATGACAAAATGAGTTGTGCATGAAGAAATATTGATAAGGGGACAGATTTAAACATAATTCCTTAAGTAGAATAAGAAAGAAAAAAAAAACATCTCAAAACGAGCTTGCCTTCACAAAGAAAGGAAATACACTGGATGAGATCTTCCATTTATCCATTCCCCCTGCATTAAATATTCACAAGCTGTTCATGTTACATAACAGTGAGTGGATGGAGGAATTCTGCAAAGTGGTCACTATTTTAGCTTCTTGGCAGGTATGATTTGTAACTTGGGAAGTATCTCAACAGACTTGTGGAGAAGAAGCTGAGGGCCGATGATTCAGGCTGCATAAAGGCCTGCATGGACGGGAATTAGGACCAAGTACTGTACTTTCTTCAGTACTTTCTAGTGCAGTCTAAGGAGATTTGTAGTGAATGACTCCTCAATGAAAAGGAAGAAGAAAACAACCTGAATACCAGAAGGACAGCAGATACGTGCTTAATAATGAAAGACATCCGATCACGACTGATGTGTGGGAGATTCTGTCACCAGGGCAGAATGAGTAACCGTCAGTGCAGATTCCTCATCAGGACGATCGTTCCCACCTTTCTCCAATTCCACAGGGAACAGCTCCAGTTTCTCCACCCTCTTCTCCAGCTCGTACTCAGCCGAGGAGGCCACAGGATCCACTTCTTCATTACGCCGGTCGTAGTCCTCATTGGAGTAGGTGTTGAAAACCTAAAAACAAACAAACAAACAAAAATGCACAGTGGTGGAAATTTTTTATGCGTCAGCTCAGGCTATGATTTATGATTAGAAGCTATGATTAATGTTATAAAGGTAAATACCGAGTTAAGTGGCCTGAGTAGGAATTTGATTTCAAAACCATCATGCACCATCTTAAACTTAAAGTATGTTTTGTGAATGACTCTCAGCTGCTTTCACATCAGTTTTAGCCCAATAAATGTACAAACGACTGACTTACAGCTTAAACTGGGTTAATTCTAGAGCTGATTGTTTTATAGATTTATAGAATGATTATTTCCTGAAGGAGTCACTCATATCTGTCCATTGGTTAATTAAATAATTTGCTAATAAACTAAGCTTAACCCACTGCCCCATGTCTAGACTCCAGAACAAAAGAAAGATATTGGATGGATGAATGGATGGATGAACAGAGTTAACTATTAATATTTAACAACAGTTCAAACTAAGATTTTGTACAACCCCATGACCACCCAAAATACCAGTATGTTAAAGCCAGTCTCAGCTACTACGGTACCTCAAAAAAAAACAAAAAAAGGTCAATTTGTGTAAAACTGACAGAATTATAAGCAAGTTTTACTGTTATGGTCAGCTGGCTGTGGCAGCCATCTTGAATTGAGCTGACTCCTAAACTTAATCTGTTGTACATGACTTGAAGTGACTACATTTAGCAAGTTGCATTAACATTTGTCTTTGCCTTTTGGTGGCTGCCAATATATATGACTAGATAGATTGTTCTATCTTTTTGATTGTATCAGTATCAACTCTACAGAAACAAGAATGCTGCTGCTATAACACTCATTTATGCTGCAAATGAGTGTAACACAACACTTTTTCAATTTTTTTTTTAAGTTTTGTTTTTTTATAGTTTTATGTTTTATTTAAGAATGAATGTTCATTTAAAAAAGCTACAACCACAAAACAGGGAAGATGGGGATGTCTCTCCTTCTCCCTGAGTCAGCTGTCACTTCACATCTAATCCCAGCAGGCGCTCTCAGTGCTTTCTGCATCAAACGGGAAGAGTAAAAGTCCAGACGACGTTAGACACGAGCTGACAGAAATGAGTATACACTCTTTTCACATCTGTGGCACAAGGTTCTGCAGGAAACTGGTTGTACTGAAGTGAATCTGTGTGCAGGTGGGTGAACATGCACCCAGTAGCCTGGGAATGTCATACCATCACCACTGATTACCCTCATTAGCCTGCACACGGACACAGACACATGGCGTTATCTCCTTTAAACAAGGATTTCACAATCAGCCATTTAACTTGACGTCTACCGACAAGAGGTATTCACCACGCTGCATGCCTTTTATCTGTGGGATTCACAGTGGATCAATAAGGCATCATGCTGCATCACATGTATTGATTAAACCCTAAAGCTAGGTTTGAGTTAGCAACTTCCGCTGTTGTGCATGTTTTTATGTGAGAAGAGTCTATCTGAGATCTTATCACAACCAGAAAAGCAAGTTTCCCTTTTTAGTGTTTTGTTCAGCTGAAACTGGACAAAAAAGAAAGCACAAGGCTAAAGATGTTAAAACTGCGTGAAATCGTACCCCAGTTAAGATCTCTTTCCTTGCTGACTTTCTCTCACATTTTCAGTGCATGTGTTGGACTAATATTGGAAAAGTAGATAGACACAACAAGCTACAGTGAATATATAAACGGCTCTTTGTGCTTGAGACAGTGTGACGCTTGTAAGCTCAGCCGATGGGGACTTGGCGTGATGCTGCCAGGGTGGCTTTTCATTCTCTCCTCTGTGTGATACTGAGGGAGATACACCCTCGACCTCCCTGTAATCAATAATGCAGTGAACAACAGTCTTGCATTTACAACACTTCCATGCATATAAGGTCTTGGCATGTAAATACAGTTTCTCTCACTCTCACAAGCATAACTTATTGAGATAAATTAAAGTCCTATATTCCTTGAAGGAATCAATATGCTCAATCACGTTGTAAGATCTTATAAGATGTGACAGTGCTCGGAGGATGGGTGGAGGATGACTCTCAGCTACAAACACACCAAGTTTTAGCTCAATGTCTGTGAAACTGGCTGAGTTATAGCCATTTTGTGTTTGCTGAGGTTGATTAACTGTGGCGGCCACCTTGCACGGGACTGACTCCAAAAGTTAACCAGTTGGCATTCTGCATTCATTGGTTACTTTCTGAGAGTTTTGTTAATATCCATCTGCTATTTCATGAGATATTTTACTAACAGGCAGACAAATGAACACAAACACATACAGGGGCAAAAATATTGTTGCTCCATTGACAGCAGGTGATAAAAAGAGTAAGCACACTACAAACACTTCACACACAAACATGTAACGCAGGGCCCACATGAATCTTCATGTCTGTCTCTAATTGCCCACGGGGACGCTTTAAGTCTTGACACTCAAAAATCAATTTATACCAATGAGGACTACAATTTGTTCTTAACTGGTAAGAGAGGTCCTCATAAATCCTTGTCCAGTTTGGTTTCAGGACTCATTTATGATAAAAACCAGCACACACACACACACTCCTGACAAATGTGAACAACAGCATTTGTTCTGTCATGGGCATCCTCCCATTGTCTCCATTGGCAGTCAGAACACTCTCTAATGGCCTCTCCCAGTCACTTGGCAATGTCTGGAAACACATTACTCCTTGAGAGAGAGAAGGAGGTCATGAAGGAAGATGAGTACCGCTGAGGGTGGATCCATGAGGGAAGGCAAGCGAGGAAGAGATGGTGGAGCCGCAGTGATGGAGAAAAAGAGGGAAAGGGCAGGACAGCAAATCCAACAAATCGAAGAGACAGATGTACTGAAAAGGCAAAGGATTGGAAAGAAGGGCCGCTGGTGAAGGGATGGAGAGTGACAACATAAATGAAAGCGTGCGCACAAGGGAAATAAGAATCAGAAGGCTGAAAGTGCAGGAGACACAGAGTCCGACTGCAACATCAAATGGGAAGCATTTATTCACAAGACAACACCTGACTGTACTGGAACTCATCTCAATCCACTCTTAACTAAAATTGGTTTTCCAGACATAAATGGCCTTATTCAGTCAACTTGGTGATCGTAAGGATTTCTAAAGGAAGACCGCAAGATAATAAAGTCTTCAGGAAGGCATAACAGAGGTAGCAGCAGAGATGCTGACGTATTAAGGTCAAGGAGGACAGTTTAACATGAGATCATGTGTAACATCTTCTTGTCCTCTGACGGTAATTAGATTTTGTTCCAATATTAAATGTACTTCCTGGTCTAAAATAATATACATGTAGTCAAGATTAGTTTAAAAGAAGGGATTGCGGACATGATTCTGTAAGACTGTTTAACCTTGGTGATGTGTCAGAAAACTGCTGCCTGCTGCTTTTATTACCAAAGAGAGGTGAGAAAAGAGAGGAAGATGTGACATGCAGTTGGCAGCTTCTGCTCTGGCAGCTGTGGATCAGACTGTGAAGACCCACTGTTGGCCACTAATGATTTTATTCAAAACCCAAGGCAATTAAACATTACACAGACAGTGCATAAACGCAATAACGTGAGCGCTGTTCTTTCTTTTAAAAAAATAATATGGATCTGAACAGCCTCAGTTTAGAGGAATAAACTGAACAATGCAATTCTGACAGGACTGATGCTAGTCCTGATAGACATGATCAAAGTGGATTGTTGTCTTAAAACAAGCCCAATCTCAAGCATTTTATCATGGTTTATATGAATCCTATTTTATTAACTTTTATAATGGAGTCAATATCACCAATCACTATCACATGTTCATACACAAAAAATTGACAAAGATGAACAAACAAACAAATACATTAAAACATGACAACAACAAACGAAGACTCAGAGTTTAAAATATACAATGATGACAACATTTTCACAAATATAACAAATGGGGATGTGACAGGCTGTATCTTAACAACTGATTTAAGTGATCATTTACCAGTTTTCACTATCTACAGAAATGATCAAAACATTACAAAAGAAGTTACAATTAAGAAAAAAATAAACACATCAAAAAAAGCTATGGATCAATTAAAAGATGATTTACAGAAGCAAAACTGGAAGGACGTGTATATTGATGATGTTAACAGATCATATGATGAATTTATGAATATTTTAGAAGCTCTGTATGAAAAGAATTGTGTGCAAAGAAATCGTAGAAAAAGAAATATTGTCGACCAACCTTGGATGACTAAAGGGTTGAGAAATGCTTGTAAAAAATTTTTTTCTTGTATTCATGTTTCTTAAAAACGAGAACACAACAAGCTGAAGAGAAATATAAAAAATACAAAAATAAATTGGTAATGATTATAAGAAAATGCAAGAAAGAATACTATAGTGATTTATTAAACAAGAGTAATGGTGACACTAAAACAACATGGCGAGTTATAAATGATGTTCTAAAAAGTCATAAAGCGAAAACGAACATTGCAAAATATTTTGTGAAAGATGACAAAGAAATACATGATGAGAATGATATCGTAAATGAATTTAATCAATATTTTGTAAATATTGGATCAAGCCTTGCAGCTAAAATACCAAAAGTAGATAATAATGTGTGTCATTCAATTAAAAGCTGCACAAACAGTATTTTTCTTAATGGAACTAACAAAGAGGAAATTATGAAAATGGTAAAAAATCTCTCAGACAAGAGATCAAAAGACTGGGTGGACATGGATATGATGTTCGTAAAAGAAATAATGAGTTATGTTATTGAACCGTTTACATATATATGCAATTTATCTTTTTCAACAGGAATATTTCCAGATAACATGAAAGTAGCAAAGGTAATTCCTCTTTTTAAAAATGGTGATAAATGTGTATTCAATAATTATAGGCCAATATCCTTGTTACCACAGTTCTCAAAAATTCTAGAAAAACTATTTGTGACCAGATTGGATCAATTTATTGATAAACAAAATATTTTAAGTAGCAGTCAGTATGGGTTTAGAGGAAAAAACTCTACATCAATGGCTCTCATGGATTTAATGGAACAAATAACTAATGCTGTCGATCATAAACAGTACTGTGTTAGTGTTTTTGTTGATCTAAAAAAAGCATTTGATACCATTGACCACACCATTCTCCTTGAAAAACTAAATAAATATGGTATTAGAGGACCAGCATTACAGTGGGTATCTAGCTATTTGAAAGATAGGAAACAGTTTGTGCAAATAAATGATGTTAGATCTGACCTCCGTGATATCACTTGTGGAGTTCCTCAGGGCTCTGTGCTTGGACCAAAGTTATTTATTTTATATGTGAATGACTTGGTAAATGTGTCAGGACTTCTTAAATGTGTTCTTTTTGCCGATGACACCACATTTTTCTGTTCGGGTAAAGACATAAAACAGATTTTGGATATGATGAAAACAGAATTTATAAAAATACAAACTTGGTTCAAAATAAACAAATTATCTTTGAATTTAGATAAAACTAATTACATGATATTCAGTAACAAAAAGAGAATTGTTGACGATCCATTTGAAATTGAAGATGTTGTGATCTGTAAAGTGAGTGAAGTGAAGTTTCTGGGTGTCATCATTGATGACAAACTGACATGGAAACATCATGTAAATTCCATTAAAACAAAAATAGCTAGATCAATTGCAGTACTGTATAAAGTCAGGGATTTTTTAATTGATAAAGCTCTGTATATGTTGTATAACACAATCATTGTTCCACATTTAATCTATTGTATTGAGGTTTGGGGAAAAGCGTGCAAAACAATTACAAAGCCTGTTTTTATTTTACAAAAGAGAGCTGTAAGAGTAATCACCAGAAAAAATTTCAGTCACCCATCAAACACCTTGTTTCTTCAGCTAAATGTATTGAAATTCCAGGAATTGGTTGAATATAGTATTTTATCAGTTATGTATAGGGCTCATAATAACACATTACCTCTAAATATCCAAAGAAATTTTATAAAAAGACAAAGTGATTACAATCTCAAAGGGACAGAGATATTCATCAAACCACAATTCAGAACCAGCTTAAAGGGACGGTCTACCTCAATTCAGGGAGTTCGATTGTGGAATGCTCTGGAGAGTGATGTTAAAAATGCAAAATCAATGTATACATTTAAGAAAAAGGTCAAAAAGGACTTGCTCAAAAACTATATATGATGTAACTTAGTGTGTTTGTATATTACACTTATGTTGACTGATGATGTAGCTTAGTGTGTTGTGTATTACAGTTAGAAAAATTAAGTAGAGTTATTCTTTTGTGATGTAGTTTGTGTATTACAGTTAGAAAAATTAAGTAGAATTATTCATTTTGTGATGTAGTTTGTGTATTACAGTTAGAAAAATTAAATAGAATTATTCATTTTTGTGATGTAGTTTGTGTATTACAGTTAGAAAAATTAAGTTGAATTATTCATTTTCTTATGTAGTTTGTGTATTACAGTTAGAATGATGTAGTTTGTGTATTACAGTTAGAAAATTAAGTAGAATTATTCATTTTGTGATGTAGTTTGTGTATTACAGCTAGATAAATTAAGTAGAATTATTCATTTTGTGATGTAGTTTGTGTATTACAGTTAGTAAAATTAAGTAGAATTATTCATTTTGTGATGTAGCTTGAAGGTTAACATTGGTTGAACAAACAGTGAAATAAGGGGCAGATATAATAAGATTTCATCTTCTTTCTGCTCCTTTCATTTTATCCTACTTGTATTCTTGTATCTGATGAAACTGTCTTGTATTGTTCTTTAAAAATGAATGAATAAACATAAAATCAAATCAAATCAAATATTGCATTACATAGTTTCCATAAATTCTGTGGCTTTTTGCTATTAATTTTCCAGTAGTTACCATTATAAGCCTGTCAATCTGGTCAGAATATGGAGGGGACTTCTGGTAGCTAAAAAAAAAAAAAAAAACTTTCAGAGGAAAATAAGCTTCATGCTCCTCAACACACAAAAGAGTTGTTGGCAGCTACAGGTAGCCTTTTGGTGACTTTAGGTTGTGTTTTGGTAACTAAGGGTAGCTTTTGATTGTGTGTGCTTTTATTGATAACAGATACCCCTTTCATAGCACTTTTAGCACTTTGAGATTTTTATTAATGAAAAGTGCATTACAAATTGAATTCATTATTATTATTATTATTATCATAGCAACAGGTAGCCTTTTGATATGTACTGGTAACCTTTTGGCATTTACAGGTAGCCTTTTTGGTATCTAGAGGTAGCCTTTTGAGAGTTACAGGAAGACTTGGCATCTAGTTAGCCTTTTGATAGCTACAGGTAGCCTTTTGGTGACTACTGGTGAATTTGGCCTTTTGATGGCTACACTATGGTGTGATGTCACAACAGGCCATTTGCGTTTTAATTATTTTTCTCCAACCTGCAATCAGTCAGGGATCTACTTACAACATGGAAGGAAATAGATGTGCATAATTTTTTCACAAAACCACAATTCAAAGATAGTCTAAGTATGCCTAAAATAATCACATATTTTTGCACTCTGTGCAGAATTTTAAAGTGTCAAGAATAAATGAACTGACTTGACTCCACCAAACATTTGGAGCCTGTTGGAGTTATTGAAAGACTCCAGAGAGAAAGTTAAGTCCAGCAGCTCTACCAAACATTATTTGATGTGTATCAATATGTTGACCCACATAATGTAATTAATAACAGATCAATGAAACAGCAAAGTCAGAGCATTCCACTGTTATGTTATCTGTATGAAATCCATACTTACTCTACATGAACTCATTATGATTAAAGGTGGAGTCTGCAGTTTCTGTAGAACATCAGCACTTAGAAAAAATTTCAACAAGCAAAGCATTCTGATCCCTCCCCCTCAGAGCCATATATGGCACTGCCCCCTTGTGGTCTGTTAAAATTCAAATTCAAGCTCTGTTTTTATTGGCTGATTCGAATTCAAGCTCGGTTTTTATTGGCTGGTTACAAACTTTGTTTTTATTGGCTGGAAAATGGCGGGTCACTTTTTCTTTTTAGAAATGCTTATTTACCACCTGGAGAAGCAAGGGGACAATATTTTTTTTTAGTTTTTTTCAGAGATTACCTCTCTAACATCAATCTAGTGACAGAGTGAAGAAATATGTTAAAAATATATTGTTAGAAAAGTTACATATAGCAGCTTTAACATCAACATGCTTTCTACTTTCAGCTTTGGTCAGGGTGTGACAAACGTGATGATGCTCAAATGTAATTTAGCTTTTCTCAAAGAGGCTTTATGCTAGAAAAGTGGGCTGCCTCATCGTGTGTTGTGCCCCTGTGGAACTGATCTCAAAATGTCTTTTGGAGGATTTAAAACAACACACAACCTTTTGCATGCAAATAGGTTTGTCTGGACTTGCTGTGCTTTCTTTTAAGCTTAGATTTAGGACTAATTTAGAGTGTCAGTATCAAAATAGTATGAACATTTCTTGACAGTTGGTTTGAAAGAAAATGCCCTGCCTAGAAATGTTTTCATATGATATTGCTTTTAAAAAATGTTAATTGAGCAACTCATCAGCCCTTTTTCCATGGTATTTTAACTAATTATCAAGTCAAAATTTATGTAGGATTTATGTTTACTGTGAATTACGTGTCTCTAAATGCCTGGTATTGGTTTGAAGAAAGTACTACAATCCAAAATACTGCCCTGATGGCTTCAGGTAATATGCAAGGTTGTTCACAACTTTCAAATAAAAGTGTTAAAATTTCCATCCATCCATCCATCTTCTTCCGCTTATCCGGGGTCGGGTTGCGGGGGTAGCAGCCTAATGCCTCCTACCCACCGCCCCCGGCGTCGGGCGGCCGAAGCGGCCGGATAACACCGGTTTACATTCAAAGTCTATGGAGGAGACGCGTGGAGTCACGGGGAACAAGGAAGCGGCGAGATTCAACTGATCGAAGCGGCGCGACCGCAGCCTGCACACGCACGCGCGCGTCGCCGTCGAGCCGCAGACGTCCCAAATGTTGATCTCTGGCGGCTCGACGCATCCGGCAAACAGTCGGGAGAGCCTCGCTATCTGATTACACAACCACAACGGGACTTTTTTCGGACTTTTTAAACTCACCGGATCCAGCCTCCAGGAATTGGAACCAAACTCCGGTAAGAAACGTGGCATTTTTACAGTTGCTGCTGACAGGCTGCTGTACTCTCCAGTGTAGATCACCCCAAACATAAAAAAAAGTTTTAATCTCATCGAAGACCGTCGGAGGTGCAGTTTACACAACAACTGAACCCGGAAAACAAGCCAGAGACCCCTCCCTCTGCTACCCCCTAGTGTACGTCATCAGACGGTGTTCAGTGGCCAGTGGGACCGTGACCAGCGGCAAAAAGGGGGCGGCAGGCGCGTTTGCAGTTGTGCGGTGGGTAGGAGGCATGAGTAGGGAGGCCCAGACTTCCCTCTCCCCAGCCACTTGGAGCAGCTCCTCCGGGGGAATCCCAAGGCGTTCCCAGGCCAGCCGAGAAACATAGTCCCTCCAGCGCGTCCTGGGTCTTCCTCTGGGTCTCCTCCCGGTGGGACATGCCCGGAACACCTCACCAGGGAGGCGTCCAGGAGGCATCCTAACCAGATGCCCGAGCCACCTCAACTGGCTCCTCTCGATGTGGAGAAGCAGCGGCTCTACTCCGAGTCCCTCCCGGATGACTGAGCTTCTCACCCTATCTCTAAGGGAGAGTCCAGCCACCCTGCGGAGAAAACTCATTTCAGCCGCTTGTATCCGAGATCTTGTTCTTTCGGTCATAACCCAAAGCTCATGACCATAGATGAGGGTGGGAACGTAGATCGATCGGTAAATTGAGAGCTTTGCCTTTTGACTCAGCTCTCTCTTCACCACGACAGACCGGTACAGCGCCCGCTTCACTGCGGACGCTGCACCTATCCGCCTATCGATCTCACGCTCCAGTTTTCCCTCATTCGTGAACAAGATCCCGAGATACTTAAACTCCTCCACTTGGGGCAGGACCTCCTCCCCGACCCGGAGAGGGCATGCTACCCTTTTCCGGCTCAAGACCATGGCCTCGGATTTGGAGGAACTGATCCTCATCCCGGCCGCATCACACTCGGCTGCAAACCGCTCCAGTGAAAGTTGTAAATCACGAACTGATGAAGCCAGTAGGACCACATCATCTGCAAAAAACAGAGAAGCGATTCTAAGGCCACCAAAACGGATCCTCTCAACACCTTGGCTGCGCCTAGAAATTCTGTCCATAAAAGTTATGAACAGAATCGGTGACAAAGGGCAACCTTGGCGGAGTCCAACTCTCACCGGAAACGAGCCTGACTTACTGCCGGCAATGCGGACCAAGCTCTGACACCGGTCGTACAGGGACCTAACAGCCCTTATCAAAGGGCCTGGTACCCCATACTCCCGGAGTACCCCCCACAGAACCCC
>JBBPBX010013739.1:25998-39889 GCA_038048925.1 Garcialebias charrua
ATAAGGAGCCCAGTTTCCTTTAAAAAACAGGAAGAGAAATCTGGTTCGACTCCAATTTGTCTACACCCACAGTAACAAGATCACAGCTACTGCTGTGATGGTGTGAGATTTGTGGCTGCCTTGGAGCGTCCGTCGTGACTCCTCCATCCTTAGAATCTGTTGACGTGCTCTCCTGTGGTGCGAACATGTCACGTGTTCATCTGGTTAGTGTATTGACCGGCCCCTCGTTCACCATGGAGCGGGGGCTGGAACACGTGTCCTCTCTCACCTGTCTTTGCGAAAGGTGGGGGGTCTGTTCGCAGATGCCTCTGGGTCTGTCCCCTAGAGACAGGCCCTGAGGACCCTGCTGGGGTTTATTGAATAGACTAACACCCCATGAGCCGTGAGGGAGGGGGATGTGCCCCCCCCCCTTATGACGGCTGACAGGCCAGAGAGGCCCGTACTGTTGAAAATATTTGTGTTGGTGTTGTTGTTTTTTAATAGTCAATAAAACAGGGTGTGCTGTTTTATGATCTTTATTCGGGCTTATGTGCAACGACATACATGATTTGATGTCACTCACAGCAGGGAGAGCATGGTTTGTGCATGCAACAGAATTATCAGCCATTTGTACTTTGCTACAAATAAAGTCTGAACAAGGTGCGAACATTCCCGTTACCACGTGGGCGGGAGGTTATCTAAAAGGTAAACGTGGGCCTAGTTCATCAGGCACATTTTTGTCAGGTGTCCCGGTTAGCTGAGGAGGCCCTATGCCTGCTCGCCTGGCATGGGACAAACCTATTTTTGCTCCATGCATGCTCGGAGCGAGGTTGGCTCGGCGGGGGTCTTTGCCGAGGTTCCTCCTCGTATGCTGGCCGCTTCTGCGGTGGTATCCGCGTCATCGAGCGGTGCCGAGGCTGTGCAGGTCTGCCTCCAGCAGGCTCCTTGGGGGGGGGAGGAACTCAGACGGGGAATGCCCACCCTGAGAGCTTCAGCCTGCCTGCGCCTTTGGTCCAGCTTGGTCCAGATTCGCTCCAAAGTCTGACCAAATAGCTCCTCCGTTTCTATTGAATGGGGGAGAAAAGGCACCTTTTGTCTCTCTGGTAAATCCGTCAGCGTCATCCACAGGTGGCGGATCGCGATGACCACTTCCGCCATACCTCTGCCCTGAGCTACAGCAGCTGTCCCCATCATACGGAGAACAAAGTCTGTTGCTCTGTGGGCTTCATCCAGTAAGTCGGCAGCAGCCTGCTTATCCGAGGTTACCTGCAGTTGTTGGAGTTTTTCCGCAAGGTAAGCCTGCATCATTGCGGACGCGTTCATTACGCGCGCCGCGAGTCCTTGAGCTCTGTAGCACTTCTCGAGGAGAGACACCGAGGCTCTGCAAGCTTTGCTGGGGAGAGTCAGTTTTGTCTCGGATGACTTGGGAGCTAGGTGGGACGCCAGTGTGTCCTCAATCTGAGGCGCGTTGGCTATTCCCACCTCATCCATCCTTTCCACGACAAGGAACTGTGAGAGAGGAAGGAGCATGGGCGCTCGTGGTTGAGACCAGGTGCGTGTTAGTTCTGTAAGGAAGTCCGAGAACACGGGCATCCTTTGCCTTGTTGCTGCCTGCTGTTTTGAATAAAAGTAGTTCCCTGCCAGCGTCGTGACCTGTTGGCGAGGCGGGGGTTCCGGCCAGGGTATGTGCAACGCGTCCGCTGCTCTATGGCACAGGTCGAACAGGGCAGGAATAGAAAAATCCGTTTCAGGGAGCACAGGTACCGGGGTCCTGGAGAGGTCCTCTCCCGGATCCTCGATTTCGAGCTCTGGTTCCTCCGCTGAAAATTCGCCCGAGGCTGAGATGGAGATCTCGTCTTCATTCATCATGCCTCTGGTCTCGAACTCGACTGTTAGGTCCACCATGGGAGCGAGCGGGTCAGGGCTGTCGCCCCATTCGACGTGCGTGCTGTCGTGTAGAGCCATGTTCTCAAGCTCCGGGGTCGGAGTGAGGGTCTCTGTGGTGTCTGGGTCCTGTGGTCCAGCCGAGCTTCCCATGGCCTTAGCCACGAGGTCCACCCGATGCCGCAGCACCGTATCCAGCATCTGGCTGCAGTGTGGGCAAGAATCGGGGCGTCCAGAGCTTGTCTTGCATGAAATATACCCAGGCAGACTGGACAGGCCTCATGGGTGTCCGTTGCTGCGAGGGAAAATCCACAGCCACTGGGACAGGCGCGCGAGGTTGGGCTCGCCGTCCCGTTGGTTTTCCTTTGAAGTTTTGTCTTTCGCTTTCCTTTCTCCGGAGGCATGTCCGAGATAAGGCGAGCAAGTCCTTCCAGAATCCTTTTTCTTCTTTGTTCAAGTGTCTCCTCCGTTGTGTCGCTTTCGCTGGCTAGCCCGCTAGGATGTTAGCCGGGGTAGCGGTTGTGGCGCAGTTATAACGCCGTCGAGCGAAGCAACCTGTGGAGAGAGGATAGGAGAAAACTTTGAGGTTATAGAAATGTGCTGGGCTAGCTTTCGCTAGTCCAGCAGTACGCAGGGAAAATTCTCTGTGTGCTCTGTGCAGGGAGCGAGCTCACCTCAGGCTAAGCAATGGAGCAGCAGAGAAGTCCCGCGAAGAGAGGTAGTTCAGGTTTTGCAAGGTGAAGGGTAAAAAAGAGAAAGTTGGAGGGGCGTCAGTCGCTTAAGTACCTAAAGGGCGGTACCTCTGACGCGGGGTGACGCCCCCTGCCGTAAAAGGCGTGAATGTATTCCTTCAGGTAATCGCGCGGGGGCGCAATTCCCATAGCAAGTATGTTGCACCGAGAGACCAACTGAAAGGGAACTAAAGGGGACAGGCCTTTCAGTCAGTGGCCCCCAGGCTTTGGAACAGTTTGCCTCTGCAGCTTTGTTTTGCTGACTCTGTTGAGGCTTTTTAAAAACAACTGAAAACACTTTTATTCTCTCAGGCTTTTATGTCATGATTTTATTGTGCTTTTTTGTAGTTCTTTTGCTTGTTTTATTCTTTGTATATTTTTAGTGTTGATTTTTATTGTAGAGCGCTCTGTGATTTTATGTCTGTGATAAGCGCTCTATAAATAAACTTTACTTACTTACTTACTCCTGTGACCCAAAAAGGAAGAAGAGGGTAATGATGATGGATGGATGGATGGATGGATGGGTGAACTTCACTGGTCACTGGAGGATGAGGTCTCAGTCTGTTCTCTCTCTTTCTCCTTTTACAAGCTTAAAGACTGAATTAACCAATCAACATCTCCTCTGAATTTGACGGTTGTTAAAGTGGTAATTCAGCAAATCTGTTACACTAAGAAACTTTTAATTTGTAAGGTGGATACAGGATGTTCAACATTTTATTGTTTTTAATGGATGGGAAATGTTCAGAATTTCAAACTCCACGTTTATTTTTTCTGTAAGCAAAAGCAAAGATTTCTGTTTATACTCTCATATATAGATCCTTCCATGATGTTGGATGTAACTGAGACCATGTGTACATAATTTTGTTCCACCTCATGTACCACATGTGGGGAAATGACAGTATACAGTACCTACTTGGACTTGAACTTTAGCTAGATTGGATAGTTTGACTGACTTTTATTTTTCAGATAAATTATAAGAAATCTTGTTCTTCACAACAACAACAAAAAGACAATACGTAATTATAAATTTGACTTTATGAGAGGAAAAAAACACAAACTACAATGTTGACACTTATACAAACAGCAATTTTAAAAAAATGTTTTTCCAAAACAGATTACATTGTCATTGTATCTAAATGTCCCTCACATTCAGTCAAATGTGTGATAGCACATGACATCAGTAAGAAAAGTCTAAATGATTGGACGATTCAGAGAAAGTGAACATTTAGTCTACAGTACAGTACATTGTTGGAAGATAAAAGGGCAAAATCACAAATTCTTCTGAAAATTTTCAGTATGTACAAACAAAACAACAAGGAAACAGTCAAAAAAGGCAACAAAAGTTTAATAAAATGCCTATGTTACATTGTACTGTATTTGTTTTAATTTATAGTTTCAGCACTAAGTGCGTTTGAAGTGTTAACCTTGAACAAGAAAAAAGGGAAACTACCTAAAACAGACCAAGATATCTATGCAAAGGTCAAACCTTTGATTTCCATTTTGCTCATGTGCTTCCAGAGGCCGGTGAGGGATATTTTACATGCAACTCCCCCGGTGATACATCCACCTACCCCCAACTCCCCATCTTATTCCCACAACCCTCTCCACCCCATTGGCACCAACAATACCCCTCTCACCGCAGCGCCCCACTCTCAACAGGCTTCGGTGCAATTTATTCAAATATTTTGACATTTCGCCTCCCCTCACTTCTCGAGCAGAAATGATTTGTGACAGCTGGAGATGGGCTAGGTTGGAGGAGCTTCCTCTAACACCCTGCCCTCCTTACCTCCCCCCATCCTTCTTTGTAGGGCAGATTTTTCCTCTTTCAAATCCAATTTTTATTTGTCTTTCTTTATTCACCACTGCTCCTCCTGTCAGCTGGGGCAGGCCTTGAAAGGCTTCTCTACTACTTTTTGTTTTGTTTTGTTTTCCCAGTGTGTAAGACAAACTGGGTGATATTCCTCTGTTTGTTGACATGTTTGTGTTTGCTGTCTTTCTTGTGCCTTTTGCTCACTAGTCACCTACTGTTTGATCCAGGCGGACACCGTGTATTGGCAACACAGAGAGTCATCATCCTGTCCAACTCCTTTCATCTGATTCACCAGAAGATGCAGCACAACAAAACCCTTCCTAGTGTTGCTTTTAGGAGATTATCAATGATCAGATCACTTAAATGGCATAACCACCTGTGGAAAGGTCTGCATTCAAAACTGGAGGTAAAACTCACGCACTTGCTTCATGCCGGGTACCCACCGAACGCGTCTTAAGCATCGAAAACGCTCCTGACGCACCCTGTTGGCTGCTTGTCACCAGATGTCTGTTCCCACCGAACGCGTCTGAAGACGTGCAGTGGGAGGAGCGTCTGGCTCCTTTTCCGGTCGGGGTTGTTTTGTTTCTTGTACAGCGAGCAGATGAAATCAGCTGTTTGTGAGCCTCGTTACTACTTGAGTGGGTTTTCTACGAGCCGAACTCCAGCTCCAAAAGTCTTTGTTGAGATTAAAACTTTTTTAATGTTTGGGGTGATTGTACGCTCGAGCGGACAGCAGCAACTGTAAAAATGCCAAGTTTCTTACCGGAGGCTGGTTTCTTCATGGAGGCTCGTTGGGGTAAGTTTAAAAAGTCCAAAAAAAGTCCCGTCGTCGTTGCGTCATCACATAGCAGGGCCTCTCCCGATTGGTTGCTGCGACGCGTCGAGCAGCCAAAGTTCAAATTTTTGAACTCCGGCATCGGCTGCTTTGGACACGTTGCGTACGCGGAAAAGAACTACCGCGCTCTGCCCCGCTGCTTGAAATGCTCAAAACGCGCCGCGTCACGTTTCGCCGCACCTCGCCGCGCCTCCACATAGACTTTCAATGTAAACCGGCCGCTTCCGCTGCCTGAAACGCGTTTGGTGGGTAGCCGGCATAAGGCATCAAACTGACAGAAGATCAAAATGAGGATGCAGAGCATCATGCAATGCTTCCTGTTGAAGGAGTGTGGAGACTGCAGCGCAACACACTGACAACAAAGAGCATTTGAACAATGCTGCTCATTAGCCGTGGAGGGCCTTTTTCTGCTCACTTTACATCACTGCGATACACAAACACACACCAAGGTTGTCCACCATCACTGCTCTGAAAGGAAGCTGTGAGACAAACGCATCTTTTCTGTGTTTGCATCTCGTCTCCTGTGATCAGACATTTTTGGTTGAGGAGCCTCCCAGTACATGCACAGAGAGAATGAAGTGCTACCAGTTCTCCAGTAACTTCAAACAGCTCCAACAAAACATCTGAGAACTTAGCGAAGACATGTGCTGCTGGAAATCAGCTCATGGCTAAGGTTCAGCAAATAACAATTGAAGGGATTTCTCAATGAGGTGTTCGAATGACCAGTCTCTCTCAGAAAAATGATGAAGATTTATTGACAGAAACACAGGTTTACAGGTTAACAGAGTTACAGCATGAATAAGCAATTCTTTGTGCACAGAGAATTGTGAGCATTTTGACAGACCTGTCCTCGGCGAGGTTCTTCAAAAAGTGCTGAAGATATCTGAGATGTTTTGGAGTATGAAGCTGCCGTTTGAGCTTCTCTGGTCTCTGATTGGCTCAGAGCACTGATAAGGCGTCCTGGAGCCTTTCTGCTTGTCAGTTCTATGACCTTGTAGATTTATAGCTGTGGTGAGAAGTCTCTCGAAACTGTGTTCTTTGTTCTGCTTATCTGCTCAGTAAGAGAGTTTTAGAAATGTACCATTAGATGTGTCCTGTGTGTAATATTAATGTAAATTAATGTCCAAGTGTGTGGTTCATAAGTACTACTTATTTTAGTAGTATGATTCCTGTGTTTGTGTGTCTGTGTGTTCCGATCTCCTCAGAAGGCCAAGAGAAGCACAAAGGGCAACTGCCCGCTTAGCATGTTATCTGCATCTGAACATCCTGTTCGTTAGATCTAAAAGTATGTCTTATAATGTTGTCTAATTGCATAAACATATGTAAAACAGTTGTGAATACCTTGATTATAAAGCACTTGTGTATTAATCATATACAGTAGTGTATTCGATTCAAATGAGATTAACATATAGAACTTCTAAACGTGTGTATTTTCCTTCACAATGAACTCCCCAACTAAATTCTTACAAAAATACCTAGTGTAACAACCGTTAGGTGGATTATTTACCAGAAGATCATGTGTAGCTTTAAAGCTGCTGTATGTAACTTTTCTAAAAATATATTTTTAACATATTTCTTCACTCTGTCACTATATCCTGACAGACTGATGTTAGACAGGTAATCTCTGAAAAAAACTATAGTCCTCTGGCTTCTCCAGGTGGTACTACAAGCTTTTCTAAAAACCCACAGTGACCCGCCGTTAACCAGCCAATAAAAACAGAGTTTTGTTCATGAACGAGCTTCTCATGCCCATCGCCCATCCCCCGCCTGTCCCAGCCCGCAGCGTGCATCTGCGCACGTTCTCGTTCAAACAGTAGCTGTGTCAATATGGCGGAGGATCAACCTATCACTTTTCCGAGAACAAACGTTCCACTAAAACTTCCAATTCCTCGACTGGCGCAGGTTCGGAAACCCAACACAGGTAAACAGAAGAAGACCCAGGAAGAAATGAAAGAAAAAAAAGAAACAGATCGAGCACGGAATCGAATAAACATCGGAGGTGCTTTTCAGAGGTGGCGAGAGCTTCGGGTGCTCAAAGGATTGCAAAGCGATGCAGAGTTAGCAACATTCCTGCTTGAAAAGTAAGTGTTCATTCTTACCGGCGACTGCGCCATTGCAACTCTGTTTACTAGCATGCGCGTTCACGAGACAGGCCATGCTGTGGAGGAGGAGCTAAGGAGGCGGAGTTGCAGGTCAGCCGAGAGCAAGGGGGAGGGACCAGAAAGGTGTCTCTGTTCAAAAATTTTCTAAGTCCAGCGTTTTCCAGAAACTACATACAGCAGCTTTAAGGATTCAAGGATTTTTTATTGTCACACCAGCTCACATTTTCATGTTTATGGTAAGATATTTGGACTCAGGTCCAAGATCACAAAACCTAACAATTGTAGGGGAATACCTCACCTCAGAAACACTTCACCTCACTTTAAACAAACATAAATTCTGTGTTTTGTGTTTGAAACTGTTAAAAATAAGATTTTTCTATTCCCTTTGGAATGAACAGACATTGTTTTTCAAATATTCATCTTAGCTCCAAATCTCCCGCTCAAACTTCTTAGTTTGACACTAATGGTCTATTGGATGGTCAGCCGCAAGTGGCCATTTGACTGCACGCTGACCGGCCAGTTAAAAGCAGTTTTAAAAAGTTCAGTTAAGATTCAGATGGACAACAGCAATCCATCCAAAGCCCAAATGGACTCAGCCGCTGCGCAGCTGACGACCCAATTTTCTGGTTTGAAAACAAGTGAGATCCCAAAATATCCTGGCAGAGATGTCAGAGCAGGGTCTGTGTCTGAATAATGCAGAATGCAGGCAGAAGCAGGGATTTAATGCACTTTGACGGCCATGAAAAGGTCAAACACCCCCTCAGCTCCCATCCATCTTCTGCCTCCTTTTACTCAGCCATTCACATCCGCCAACTGTTAATAACTGTAACAACTATAAAATTATAATAACTATAATAATCCGCTGACTCTTGATAATAAACAAGAATTCTTATATCTTCCTTTCTATAAAATACATTTTTAAATCATGTCAAACTGATTTGCTCACAAAAGCAGTAAAAGCTTAATAAAAAATGTCGGGGTGGGGGGTCAGGTTCGGACTTGTAATTACAGTTAATTCATCGTGTCGGGTTCGTAAATAATGGCTACGAGCTCGGGCTGGGTCTGGTTGGATTATTTTAGGCCCAAATGCAACTCTACTCTCAATCATGTAATAATGTCATATTGAAACAAATGTTTGACAGACACAAGGACTCATGCTGAAGGTGGTTCTCCAATTTATTTATTATATTTTTCTGTATAGTATTTGCTCACATGCTGCTTTTACATTTTGGGTTAGTTTTAGTTAAACAATTGATTACCGGTACACCAGAAAATGTGAACTATTTACATAATTTCAAGATACTGAACAATTATGATTGTATTTTTTTACTGTGTTCTCATACATCTTCAAAAATCGTGTTTTTTTTAAATGCCTTGCTTGAAAGGATCAGTTTGTAAACAGAGTATCAAAAAAATCATGTTCTGCAGTAATTAGAGACAGAGGTTAATCCTTCACGCAAAGGGAAACGGTACACACAAAATAATTTGATTCAGCCAGAATGCAGGAGCACTGTGACTGAACAGACCGGAGGAAAATCCAACTGCTGCTCTATAAAAGCAGAGAATCAGTCATCTGCCAAGGACAGCCGGAGCTAATAAGTGTGTAACATGATAGAAAGGAAAATTAGTTCATAGCTGTCATCTTCTTGATGAAGAGGCAATCAGAATCAAAGTGAATCACTCTGCGAGGAGGATTGTGTTTTGAAATTCAACGGGCAATGCTTCAATATGACAAATCAGCTGGTGTGGTGCATGTTGATTGATTCCGTCCATGAAAACCTAATAGATTTAGCCCTCTGTGAATTTGGCTCTCATTAACCTCACGGCGTTTTCATACCAGAATGTATTGGAGCCATTTTATCCACCACTCAAAGGCAATTCAGTGGGTGATAAATCCTTCGGCTTATCTGGCTGCAGGTGACAGCACAGCAGAGAAATGCAGCTGATGGGGGGGGGGCACGCATTTTCACATCCCGCGTAAACATTCACACTCATACACGTTTTCTCCAAGGGGTCGCCATGGTGACCCTCACACGGAAAAATCTTGTGATCCAACTGCAACCAAAGACATGCTCCTTGACCCGAGCGCCCAGCCGCAGCAGCTGGAAAATCATCCTCTCGGCTCACAGAAGAGAAGAAGAAGAAGCAGAAAAAAAAAACTGAATTCAATTACACAGTCGAAACCCACTCTTTGCCCTCGGGGAGTGATATCAGCACCATTTAAAAGTCTGATTACTCACAAAACCAATAACATTTTGACTCCCTGGTAATGGACCAGTAGATTAGAAAATTTAGATTACATTTAACTGCCTGTAGATTCTCATTAAAACGCCACCAACTAGTTAGAAACAATAGGTAATTAAGAGTGTAATGAAGCGCAGTAGCGTTAGCACAAGGCGGCTTTATGCTACTCTTGTGGGATTCAGCCTTACTTTGCACTTATCCTGCAGCAAAGCCACGCCGTCGCCTCATTTGGGCATTACCACATATTTAATTAGATTAATGAATTTCGGTGGTGTCTCCATGGGGTCGGTTTCTCTCCTCGCGGTGACAGTATAACAACAGATTATATATTGGGGAGGCCTTAGAGCTGCAGGCAGGCCGGCGCCGGTTTCTCCCCTGACGGATCGCGGCGCTGTGTGACAGTTTGGGTTTGTCTCAGGCTTACTCCTGCTAACTAGTCAGAGGATCGCAGGTAGGTGTGCTGCATGATAAAAATACAAACGTTTATCCAAAACTCCAGATTTGACTCAGCAAGTGAGGCCTATTGCGTTAAACACGATTGACTGGGACAGAAACCGCAGCAGTGAGGCTTTTGGTGATGAATGGATCAGTGCTAGTCTTTAGCTTTAAGCTAGCTGTGCTTCAGCCCAGACAAAAGTGAAGACTGAATGGACTGAGGCAGATTTTCAATGAAGCTAACAAAGTTTGTTTGAAACTAGTGGAGACTTTTTCAGTCTCCTGCAGTAATCGGACTTACGTCGTAGAAAATTAGAATTAATAGTTGAGCTTTCAATTGTGTGAAGATGCAGCAACATTTAAATAAGGATCAATGCAGCATTTGGCAGCACGGTGGCACAACTGGTAGAGCTGCTGCCTCTCAGTGAGCAGGTCCCCGGTTCAAATCCCGGTCCGGGGGCCTTTCTGGGTGGAGTTTGCATGTTCTCTCCGTGCATGCGTGGGTTTTCTCCGGCTGCTCCGGTTTCCTCCCACAGTCCAAAAACATGCATTTTAGGCTGATTGGTAACTCTAAATTGACCCTGAGTGAGACAGGTCCCTCTTGTAAATGAGTCCCCGTGGCTCAACGAGGCTAGCCTGTATAAATAAAGGTTGAATGAAAAGGATCAATGCATGAGCTCTGAAGTACTTTTTCAGAAACAGATCCTGTCTAACTCTGAATGCTAAAACACCTTCCCTCCATTGAGTACAGTGACATTATCTACATGAATGCTCCTACAAGCACCCTGCAGATGTTGGATGTTGTCTATCATGGTGCACTAAGATTCATAACTGGTTGTGATTATCGTACCCACCACTGCACCCTGTATTCACTGGTTAACTGGACATCATTAACCTCACGCAGACTCTTCCACTGGTACATTTTCATCTTTAAATCACTTCTTGGTCTGCTGCCCTCATACATCTCCTCCTACATGTCTCTGCGTGAGTGCAGCTACAGCGTGCGCTCTCAGGACATGATTACCTGCAGTGTTCCCTCAGTGCAAACTGAACAAGGCAAAAGGGCCTTCTCCTACTCTGCTCATTTCCTGGAACATCTTGCAAAAAGATCTGAAGCTCTCGACCTTGACCTCTCCAAGTGGCTTCAAACATCTGATAAGTTCCTGGCAAAGACCAGTGCAGACATGTTCCTGTTTTTAATGCCATTTTCTTTCACTTGTTCTTCTCAATTTGTATGCTTCCTTTTATGATTGTCTATTGTTGTCATCACTCTTTTTTAAACTCGGGTCTCGTAAATGAGTCCCCGAGGCTCAATGGGATTAACCTGTATAAATAAAGGTTGAATTAATGCAACTTGTGATACCTGCATCAAAATGTTGTCCTCATGGCATGCTGAATTTTGTGGTGTGTCACACAAAATACTTCACAGTAGAAACATAACTTGACGTTTAAACAGATTACAGAAAGTTGGGCTTCACATGTTTAAGCTGACCGATAAATTTCCAAAACAAAACACAACAATTTCAATTGTGTGAAGATGCAGCAACAATAACTGATTGAACAAAAGCTTTATTTAAACTGTGCCTTCAATTTTACGTGTGGCATGGAGGCTGCACAGTTGAAGAGAGGAAAGCTCTACAGAGAGTGGTGAAGGCTGCACAGAAGATGTTGGAGTCAGTCTCCCCACAATCACAGACATTTACACCTCCAGATGCAGGAAAAGAGCCACCTGCATCATGAAAGACCTCACTCATCCAGCACACTCACTCTTTGCCCCACTCCCCTCAGGACGGAGGTTGAGGAGCATCAAGTGTAGAACCACTAGACTGAGGAACAGCTTCTACCCTGAGGCTGTTAGACTCATGAATAAATAAAAATAAAAATAAAAAATAAACACTGCAAAATATCACATCATGCTGATGCTGATCTGTTTTCTTGTTGCTGTGTTCATCTGTGACCATCTGCTCATACAAACTCATGTTCGTGCTGCTGTTTATTCCCACTATATTAGGCTTAGTGTATTACTAGTTGATGTTTTTCTTAGTTAATTCTAGATGTTATTACTGTTTTTCTCTTTCATTTGTTGTTGGATGTAACTGGGACCCCGTGTACATAATCTCGTTTTCATCACATGTACCACATGCGGTGCAAATGACAATAAAGACTCTCTGACTCTCTGATTTTGTTACGGTTTGCAAATTATTTCCTAAACTACTGAATGGATTTTATTGAAAATGAATATGATCAATTCAAGTACATTTACAGCTGATTAACATCTGGAGTCAACCCAATTCAAAATGGCCGCCGCTGTTGATCAACCTTACACAAAATGACTCCAACTCAGACTATTATACAGACACTGAACTAAAATTTTATGTGGTAGTAGTTGAAAGTAATTCCCAACCCAAACTCCAAGTGCTAACAAAGTGGGTCACATTTAAAATAGTTTACCAAAAATGGCTGGCTGACTCCATTTTTTTGTCAACATACGATGATTTTAGTCAAATTCTGGCTTGAGATACTACGTTTGATTTTAGACATTTAGTTTTATTTGTTCAACACACTTTGCTTTGGGTTCACCTTTTTCTAGCCTGGTAGCAACAAACAGTGTTCTCTCGCATGGCGGACGCCCTTGGAAAGTGTGTTTCTTTCAGGTGGCTTCAGTTCTGTGGACTCAGTCAACCAATCAGAATCAACCTTACTTGTCCAACAAAGTGTGCAAAACCAGAAACAATATTGGATTCAAACATTTGGTTTTAAAAGCTTCGTAGGCATTCAAAAGAATATTAGGACACATTGTTGAAATACATGATTTGGTGCAACATGCTTCACTCTGGTGATGCTCAGAGTCAGGTTTGTTTTATACTGTAGTAACACACTGTCCTCTGTAGGACATCACTGCAACTGCACAGCATCTTCAGCATCAGGATGTGCTTTTTATATACGAGCTCCAGCTCTGTTCACTCTACAGATGTACATTTTAACACAAGAGAGAATTCTGCAAACAAGCCTTTCAGCCACGCTTGTCTTTTATTTTTACAGTGGTGACATACACAGATGTTACTGTGTTTATAGACACAAGCTGTGTGTGGATGGCAGGAGATAAAAGCACACATCTCTCACTCGCACATCCAGAATCTGTCAGGTTGTTTGCACTTGTAAACACTTTGGATTCAAACAGCCCATCTTGCAGGAAGGAGTCAGGAGGAGCAGATGGTTTGGTGCAGACGCACTCCAACACTGACAGAAAGGTGTGTTCTCTGAAGGACGAAGGCTTGTATTGTTGTGGCTCCAGTGGCCGCTCTGTCGCACTGCGTACCAGAGGTCCCCAAAGAGCCAGGGGTCCTTTGGTGACAGTGTCCCCCCACCACCACCACCACACAATGCATCCTCATCCCCTAACCCTGGCCCCTATTGTGATTCTTGTTTTTTAATTTCTCAAACGCAACCAAGTGTGACACAAACTGTTTACCCAGCGTGTCTGCCACAACCACAAAGAGAAAAGGACGAGAGAGGGAGAGAGAGAAAACAGAGTCACAAGCCAGGATCTCAGCACAAAATAATCCTCCATAATACCAGAGTTTAAAGAGGCTTTGCCAACACCTCCCTGAATATCCTCCCCACCACCTCCATTTTCTCTTCTGAAAAACAGGAGCAAGAGATAAAGAAGAAAAAAAACGCAAGACGATTCTGTTCAGTTCGTCTCATTTGGGATTGCTAATTATTGTTTTTAGAACAACAATTGGGGTATTAGAGGGCATAAGCGGATGGAGATAAGATCCGGAGGAGAGGTGCAAGGGGGGGTTGACAGAAGGGGAGCTATGATAGGGTCTGCTCCAGAGCTGTGTCTCTGACTCACAGCATGAAACAC
>JBBPBX010013739.1:40146-51919 GCA_038048925.1 Garcialebias charrua
TACTTCAGCTCGGCATTCAACACCATCATCCCCCAACAGCTCATCCTTAAACTGGACAGTCTGGGGCTGAACACCTCAATGTGTAACTGGCTGCTAGACTTCCTGACCGGGAGACCACAGACAGTACGGTCGGGAGTAACACATCTAGCACCATCACATTGAACACAGGGGCCCCACAAGGATGTGTGCTGAGCCCCCTTCTATTCACCCTGCTAACACACGACTGCACACCATCATACAGCTCCAACCACTTCATCAAGTTTGCGGACGACACAACAGTGGTGGGTCTCATCAGCAACAACGATGAGACGGACTACAGGAACGAGGTGAGCCGCCTGGCCTTGTGGTGCGGACACAACAATCTCACTCTCAACGTGGAGAAGACAAAGGAGATTGTTGTGGACTTCAGGAAGAGGGATGCCCAACATGCCCCTCTGACCATCAACAGCACCGCAGTGGAGAGAGTAGACAGCACCAAGTTCCTGGGAGTGCACGTCTCAGAGGACCTGTCCTGGAGCAGGAACACTGCATCACTGGCCAAGAAGGCTCACCAGCGTCTCTACTTTCTCCGCAAGCTGAAAAGGGCTGGAGCTTCAACCCCCATCATGTGCACCTTCTACAGGGGTGCCATAGAAAGTGTCCTGACCAGCTGCATCACGGTGTGGTTTGGTGCATGTACTGCATCCTGCCGCAAGAGCCTCCAGCGCATTGTGAGAGCAGCTGAGAAGATCGTCGGCACCTCCTTCCCCTCACTGCAGGACTTACACAGCAACCGCCTCACTCGGAAAGCCCTCTGCATGGCAGGTGATCCCACACACCCACTACACAGCTGCTTCAGACTGCTGCCATCAGGGAGGAGACTGAGGAGTCTCCAGGCTCGAACCAGCAGACTGAGAGACAGCTCTGTTCATCAGGCAGTCAGGATGCTAAACATTCTGCCTGCTCTGCCTCCCCTCCCATTTGAACTGCCTTAACTACCTCATACATATACTGTGTACATTAACTCATATGCTACTTTGCCACTCTTTGCAAATATCAATGCTAAAACCTTCAGTTTATTTTATAGATATACTTTTTATACTTTTTATACTACTACGCAAAAACTCAGGACAGTATTACACTTTTATTATTTCATTTTATGCTTATGGTCATTAAAGGACACTGGACACAAGAAAAGGTTTAAATGATATTTTATTAACTAAAACTAAGAGCCTCCAGGCGGTCAGGGTCCTCTCAGGCTTCTCCCACCCGTCTGGAGCGCCTGATCCTGCTCAGCGTCCTTAAAGAAAAAAAAAAATTAAAAAGAGAAAGTTCAAAGGATTGTAGGACAAGTGGGTGCAGCCAAAAAGAACAAAACGCCACCGGGACCGACCCAATCCTATACAGGACTGTCGTGTCTTCCCAGGCGACGATCTACCTGGCCAATAATCCCTCTGAATAAACAGAAAAGCGATAACTGAACTACCAACACCTACACAGTCAACAGTATCAAATAAATGTGTACATAATCTCGTTTTCAACACATGTACTACATGCGGTGCAAATGACAATAAATTCTCTCTGACTCTGACTCTCTGACTCTAAATAGAGAAAAAATATGGAAACAGACTCTCACTCTGTTTCACATTAGCTGTCCCCCTCCTGGGCAGCTGCTCAGACGCTTCCCTTCAGCATCTGACAAAAAAGAAGAGTCAACCAGAGTACTGCGGTCCAAAACCACACCAGTTAAGCTAGAGTCACACAAACATTCAAAGTGCTTCAATACTCACAGCTCTCAACAGTAGCAACTAGTCCTGAAACCAGTGCCAGGCCTTAAGGGCCTATTTCAACTCCAACAGGAGCTAACAACAACAATCTGAGAGGGTGGAGATCTCTCAGTATTGTTCAGTTACCTAACAGTGTCCTTAGCAGTTCCAGTGAACCCCAGCTGAATTTCACACCATCCAAAAGACATCAATAAGCCACCACTCGTTCAACAAGCCTTTCTTGGTACAACGAGTCTCCACCCTGCCCCAAACACAGCATGTCAGCTTTATAGGCAGGACCTGCAGGTGAACAGCAGCTCTGCCTAATCAAACCTGATTGAAGCAGGCTGAATAATAATAAAAAAGGTGAGTTCTCCATTGAACCAGCAGGCTGCAGCAGGTTGTAGCCAAGATAAATAAAAAACAAGGATGTTTGAACTTCTAAAACCTCCAGGGTGCATAACAAACCATTTAAACACTAAAACACTGAAACATTTAATAAACATAAGCATAAAATAGTGAAAGTGTATTTGTTATCAGACTGGATCAATTTATCAACAAATAAGCTTTTAAGCAGCAGTCAATATAAATTTAGAGCTGAAAATTCTACATCAATGGCTCTTATGGAACTGATAGAGCAAATAACTACTGTCGTTGATCAAAAACAATATTGCGTTAGTATTTATGTTGAGTTTAAGAAAGCATTTGATACGATTGATCACAGCATTCTCCTTAAAAAACTAAATAAATATGGCATTAGAGGACAAGCATTGAAATGGATATCTAGTTATTTGGAAAATAGGAAACAGTTTGTACATGTTGTAAGATCTGGGCTCTGTGAAATTACATGTGGAGTTCCTCAGGGCTCTGTACTGCGACCTAAGTTGTTTATCTTATATTTGAATGACGTGGTAAATGTGTCAGGGCTCCTTAATTGTATATTATTTTCAGATGATACAACTTTTTTTTTTCAGGGTGGGACATGGAATCAATATTGGCGACGATGCAAGCAGAATTTGTTAAAATACAAAATTGGTTTAAAATTAATAAATTATCATTAAATCTAGATGTAAAATAAACCTTATCATTAAATCTAGATAAACAAATTATATAATATTTACAAATAGACAAGGAACTGTTAATGTCCAGTTTAGAGTTGATGATGTGGAGATTAGTAGAGTCAATGAAGTAAAGTTTTTGGGTGTTGTTATTGATGAGAAACGAACATGGAAACCTCACATAAATTATTTAAGAACAAAATTAGCTAAATCTATTGCGTTGCTGTTAAAAGTCAGGGACTTGTTTAATGATAAAGCTTTGTATGTCTTGTATAATACATTAATTGTTCCACACTTGGTCTATTGTATTGAGGTATGGGGGAAGGCATGTAAGACAACTACAAATCCTGTTTTTGTTTTGCAGAAAAGAGCCGTAAGAGTTATCACTCGAAAACATAGCCATCAGCCATCTAATGTATTATTTTGTAAACTGAAATTATTGAAATTCCACGAATTGATTGATTATAAAATTGTATTAGTTATGTATATATAGGGCTCACCAAAATGCATTACGGTACCTTTAAACATCCAGATAATTTTTACAAAGAGAGAAAGCTGCTATAAACTTAAGGGGATGAAGATGTTCACAACAACTAAATTTAGAACCAGTTTGAAAGAACGATGTACATCGATACAAGGAGTGAAATTGTGGAATAATCTGGAAAATGATGTTAAAAGTGCCAAGTCAATGAACATGTTTAAGAAATTGATAAAGTTGGATTGCTGAAAAAATATGAAACTGTATAATGTGTACTCATATGAATTCAATCAAAAAGGTGTTCAATACAAGATCAACTGGACTTTATTTGTTGCAGAAGACATTTCGACCCCTATCCAGGAGGCTAGGATAGGGGTCAAAACGTCTTCTGCAACAAATAAAGTCCAGTTGATCTTGTATTGAACGCCTTTTTGATTTTATCATGTCCTGGACGACTGAGAATCTTCACCAGCATACTCATATAAATTGTTGTTCTAGAAGATTTCCTTTTTCGTTTTGTTTTACTAACTGAATAATGTTATTGTTTGAATTTATGAGAAAAAATGGGCAGATATTAGAATTTTTTTTTTCTCTCTGCTACCTTTCATTTCATTGTATTGGTTTTCTTTTCTTTTCATTGTAAAAATAATTAATTTGTTTTTAGGATATGAAATGAAATGAATAAAGATTTATTATTATTATTATTATATTCATTATTTAACCCTATTCTTTCAACTCCTATATACAGTACTTTATTTTTACTTTTCATACTTTTTGTGGGTTCACAATATATTTTACTGATATCTGACATCACTGATATCTCATCATCGAACAGAAGAAGAAAAAAAAATTCAGAATGACAGAAATCCATCCCAGGGACGGAAACTTTAATCCGTGAAACTGCAACTAAAATCATCCATCCATTATCTTTTACCCACTTCTTCCATTTTTGGGTCACGGGGGTCGCCGGTGCCCATGTCCAGCAATCCTGTGCGAGGGGCGGGGTACACCCTGGACAAGTCGCAAATCCAACTAAAATCATCACTGAAAAGCTGTTTAGATACAAACCTAATCTGTGAAGCAGAACTTCTGGGTTGAAAACAGCATCTCGGGTTTTGTTGTGTTGCGTTTGTCCTTTAAACGACATCGTTCCTCTTTATAATCTGCATCTGTTGTTTCCAGAAACTCAGACATTTTTTCAGCAGTCACGTCCTCTCGTTCAGCCTGATGTCTCCTCATCTCTGTTAGACAAAGTTTCCTTTAAATAATAGTTTCGGAACGGGTATAGATGAACTGAAATCGAGAAGATGAAAAGTTACAGAAAATTAAATTGTAGTCTAAAAGTACAGCGCAATACCTCACATTTCTAATCTACGTTAGCGTAAAAGAAGTACTTCCGGACACTTCTTTTCTATTATGGCGGATCGCAAGCAACGTAAAGGTACATACCGCCACCTACTGTACATGAGTGTGTAGCAACACAACCTTACATCTATTAAATTCTATTCTTTAATCTTGTACTTTGAAGAAAAATAAATAACACTTTCCTTAATCTATAAATATCCATTATGTTTCCTTCATTTCCTAATATTCCTTTAAGACTTCATTCTTGACCTGTCCTAACCATTCTTCTCAATCTTCCTCTTTCGTGTTCATATGTTTCACAGTTCATCAATTCATGTTCTACATCTTCTTTATCTCCACACCCTAACATTTATCATCATCTTTCTTCCCTCTTAAATATAAAATATCATTTAAATAGGTATGACCTACTCTTAATCTGAGCATTATTATTTCTTCTCTTCTGTTCCTCTCATTAATATTCTTGTTTAGTACTGACTTTTGTACTTTATATAATCTTCTTCCTTTTTTTATCTTCATTCCATCTTGTTTGCCATTCTATTTCTTTACTCTTAATAATTGGTTTCTCTTCCCCTTTCCCTAGAGGAATTGTAAGTGTTATTGCCCCCTCTAAAGCCCTTTTTGCTAGTTTATCTGCCTTTTCATTGCCGTTAACACCTTCGTGTGCTGGTACCCAACAGAACCAAACATCAAATGCCACCCCTGTGCAATCTAAGTAAACTGTGCTGAATTTCTAATACTAAATCTTTCCTGTTATTTCCTTCTCCCTGAATACTGTCTATAACTGCTTTGGAATCTGTGCACACTACCACCCTGTCTGGTCGAACCCCCTCAACCCAATGTAAGCCTAGTATAACTGCCACCATTTCTGCTGTATAAACTGACAGTTGATCCGATAATCTTCTTGAAATGCATATTTTAAACTCTGGTATATACAGTATATTCCAATTCCCACACATCCTTTTAAATTCTTAGAACCATCTGAATATATTTTAAGGTAATTATAATATGAGTTTGTTAAATAAATGTCTGCCTCTACTCCCATTTCATTTAAATTCCAATCATTTTTCATTTTAATTATTTTCATGTCAACATTTACCTCAGGAAATAGCCATGGAGGAATAACACTAATGGGATTAAACTGTGCCAGTTCCTTATCCTCTAATCCATACTTTTTAGTCAATTTGCTTATGAGCCATCCAAATCCATTACTCTGAAACTTTGAATATTCTCAACAGTTTTTCAGAATTCTCGAAGTCACAGGGAGGGTGCTATTTATAAGACTGAGCTGAACACAGCTTCTCAGACTGAGGAAGTCTTTCGGACGAAAGACGAAACGTTTCTACAGTTTTTTTGCTTTGTTTTGTTTTGTTTTGTTTTTTGAATGTCCAGAGGACCAGACTTAGCTTTTTTTATTTTTCTACCTGGATTATTGAGCATGCATCAGGGTATCTCAAAGTCACAGTTTCTTCCTTACTACTTTTAACTTTCATCCAATAGACTAGAGATAATTTTAGTCTTCTCATTTCCAGTGTAGTCGCTCCAGTCTCTATTAAAAGAGCATTAATAGGTGTCGTGTTCACTGCTCCTGTGCATACACGTAAAGCCCTACTTTGTAATCTATCTTTTGTAGTGTTGTTTTGGCTGCTGTTCCATATACAAAACTGCCATAATCTATTATTGATCTCATAAGAGCCCTATATATGTTTAATAAAGACTGTCTATCTGCACACCCCAATTATTTCCAGCCACAGCCTTTAGTAAATGTATAGCTTTCTTACATTTTGTTCCTAGATTTTCTATATGTGTTTTCCATGTATAAAAACTATCCAACCAAAGTCCAAGATACAGGTAGTCCCCGATTTGCGAACGAGTTCCATACCTACGGGCCGTTCGTAAGTCGAAAATTCGTAAGTAGGATCGCATACAATTTAAAAAAATAAATAAATAGATGTACAGTACTGTACGATTACCAAGTACTTAGCCTATCCTAACAGTTTTTAAAGATGGAGTGAGTTGAATATTCCCCCTTTCACATAAAGGGAACTAGCTAATGGAGCCTGCTAGGGAGGAGGGAGACAATTCAACTCACTCATTAACTATTTTTTTTTATTCATTCAACCTTTATTTTAGCAAGTTAATCCCATTGAGCCTCGAGGACTCATTTACAAGAGAATGTTAGGATAGGTTAAGTGCTTGGTAACTGTACAACTGTACATTTATTTATTATTTAAAAAAATAACAAGATGCACATTCGTAAGTCCGAAACGCCGTAAGTCGGGGCGCCGTAAGTCAAGGACTACCTGTATTTAAATTATGTTACCCTTTCCAACTGTTGTCCATATAATGTCATTGTTCCAATTTCAATATTTCTCTTATTTGTAACTATCATATAACAAGATTTGCTTGTTGATCCTTTAAAGCCCCATTCATATGACCATTTTTCTGCATTACTAATTGCTTTATTAATATTTCCTACCACGTTTTATATTCTTTCCCCTCATCCATATGACCCCATCATCTGCATATAATGCAAATTTTATACATTTATCATTGTCAGAAAAAATATCATTAATCATAACATTGAACAAAATTGGGCTAATTGCACTACCTTGAGCTGGTATTCCATTTTCCACATTAAATTCTCTTGAGTAATCATTCCCGATCTTCACTCTTAGTTTTCTATCCATGTAAGAAATTTGCTGTCCAATTATACATCCTTCCACCAATCCCCTTCTGCTTAATTTTTACAAGTAATCCTTCTTTCCATAACGAATCATATGCTTTTTCTATATCAAAAAGCACTATAACCATTATTTCCGTCATTTTCAAAGCTTTCTCTATTTAATTACTGACTCTAGTTAGAGCATCCATTGTTGATCTCCCTTTCCTAAATCCACACAGATATCCATTCATTAGTTTTTTTATTCTCAAGAACATATCCTAATCTATTGACCATAATTTTCTCGATGCATTTACTTAAATGCGAAGTCAGAGCTATTGGTCTATAATTATTTTGTACTGGTAGGATCTTTCCCTGGTTTATTAAATGGTAGTATTGTTGCCCTTTTTCAGCTAATTGGTATTAAACCTTCTTTCCATATTTTATTAAACAATTTTACTATTAAAGTGTAACTCAACACACAATTAACTTTTTTTAGCTGATAAACTCCCTAGAATGTGTTTAAAATGTTTTATAGCACTATGTTTGTGTTAATTTTCATGTAATTGTGCGTATTTGTTTAAATCTGCAATATTTGGTCTAAAAACGTGTTTACGGTACTCCTATGGGTTGAACTGTTGAATTGCACCTTAATTTTCTAATTGGTCAAAACGCTCATGTGTGACATGTCTGCTCATGTCTGACGTTACATTGTCTCCTGCCTGAGTATAAAAGAGGTTCAACCATAGCCACTCCCCTTGCAGAGATCTTCTCTGCACTCTTCCTTTCTGTCCACGCGCACACACACTCTCTCGCGGTGCAACAGTCTGTACCATACAAGCACCACTGATCTTTTCAGATTAGCAACTTATTTATTTTAAGAATACTTTTCACTTCATCAAAATCTAATCAAAACTCCAGCATTCTAAAAGTTTATGGTTGTATTTGTTTTCTTATACAGTACTATGAAGGACTGGATTTGCACAAATGCCAACTCGGTCTAGAGGTAGGGAGCCGGTTTGGAACTCAAAGGACCCGGGTTTGATCCCCGGTCATGGAATATATATATATATATATATATATATATATTTTAAGCCTTTTGTTTCGGATAGATCGGGTGAGAATAGATAAATACATCTACATAATAATTCTTTGTTGCTTGTTTTAAGTGGTGTATTACTAATGTAATTTTAACATTCAAAAACAATGACGGTCTCTCGTCTTGGCCACACCTCCTCGCTCACCCCCCACCCGCCTCCCCCTCCTTTAGGCGGTGTCTGTTGACACTCCCATTTTTTTGCATTTTTCAAATCTTGTGCTGGGGCGGGGCTATTTTTGGACGGTGAGGTGAGTTACACTTTAAGTTCAATGGTACGTCCGGATTCTGTCTAAACATTTTTACTACTGTACTTGTACTTGGACCAAAGCTATTTATTTTATATGTGAATGACTTGGTAAATGTGTCAGGACTCCTTAAATGTGTACTTTTTGCTGATGATACCACATTTTCTGTTTAGGTGAAGATATAGAACAAATGTTGGAATTGATAAAGACAGAATTTGTCAAGATACAAACTTGGTTTAAAATAAATAATCATTAAATCTAGAAAAAACTAATTACATGATATTCAGTAATAAAAAGAAAACTGTTGATGTTCCACTCAAAATTGAGGATGTTGAGATTTGTAGAGTGAATGAGGTGAAGTTTTTGGGTGTTATCATTGATGACAAACTGACATGGAAACAACACATAAATTCTGTAAGAATAAAAATAGCTAAATCGATAGCAGTACTGTACAAAGTCAGAGACCTATTGAATGATAAAGCTCTGTATTTGTTGTATAACACAATCATTGTTCCACACTTAATCTATTGTATTGATGTTTGGGGGAATGCGTGTAAAACAATCACAAAGCCTATTTTTGTATTACAGAAAAGAGCTGTAAGAATTATCACTAGAAAACATTACCGTCATCCATCAAGTACATTATTTTATCAACTGAAGTTATTGAAGTTCCATGATTTGGTAGACTATAATATTTTATCAGTTATGTATAGGGCTCAAAATAATGCATTACCTTTAAATATCCAAATGCATTTTGTTAAAAGACAAAGTTGTTATAATCTTAAGGGGACAGAGATGTTTGTAAAACCACAATTCAGAACTAGTTTGAAGGGACGTTCTACCTCAATCCAGGGAATTAGATTATGGAATGGCTTGGAGAATGTAGTTAAAAATGCCAAGTCAATGTTTACATTTAAGAAAATGATCAAAACGAATGTGTTAAAAAATATATGAAATAGCGTAATGTGTATTGTATTAGTTAGAAAATTAGAAAGAGTTAGTCATTTTGTACTGTTGGTTGAAGATTATTATTGTTTAATCTGATTGTTCGAAAAAAGGGGCAGATATAATAAGATTTATTCTTCTTTCTGCTACCTTTCATTTTTTTATATTTTGTACATTATCATTTATGAGATTGTCTTGTATTGTTTCTTTAGTAAAAAAATGAACAAATTTAATAAACATATACATAAACATAGCATAATTGATCCTCACCTGGAGCTGAAAATCCTGTCCCTTTCAATACTGTTTGAAGTTTTTTCATGATTATATTCATATCTGATGTTTATGTAGTTTTTCAAAACAACTTCTTTGGTTTTTAACAGCAGCTTGCATCCATCATTGTTGCACTACTGCCATCTCTTGGTGTTTATAAATTAATTTATTTTCTCAAATTATGAGTCCAGTATTATTTAAAAAAAGAAACATGAAGGGACTACTCAGCTGAGCAGACACATTTTCACACTTTAGTTCCCTATTACAACCCATTTCCATTATCAATAATGAGTTAACTTTAACAGATAGTTAAAACAGTGAAAACAGGATTTTATGATAATGCTGGCACGGTTTATTTTATTATTTTAATCTTCAACGCAAAAAAAAGAAAAAAAAAATTAATTTAAGACCAGCTCTGCTGGTCTCACCCGTTCTCTTCCCCCTGAGTCAGACACAAAACTGAAACCTAAAATCCTGTGTCATCCTCCCAGCTCTGAGCTCAGCTGTGACTCGCAGAAAGCCGCTCCAGAACTGTCCTCATGAAATCATGAAGGTCGAACCCCGACTCAGAACTAAAAATAAAACCTAAAATCCTGTGTCATCCTCCCAGCTCTGAGCTCAGCTGTGACTCGCAGAAAGCCGCTCCAGAACTGTCCTCATGAAATCATGAAGGTCGAACCCCGACTCAGAACTAAAAATAAAACCTAAAATCCTGTGTCATCCTCCCTGTCAAGTTATTTTGAGTTTTTTTGTTTTTGCAATTCACCACTTGAAAGGGATAGCCTCTACATTAAGTTTTAACTGGATTTCACTCATTGAGTAGCCTTATATTTTGTTGATCCACATTTATTAAGTGTTGTGGGTACTTTTGGGCAGTTAGCTGAAAAACTTCAAAAGGTAAATACAAATACAGCTATTATTTGCTTAAATTAACACAAAATGAACATATTGTGACATTATTTCCATCATTTTTAACCAAATAATTAGCATATTTTACCAAAAAGTTTGTTCATTATATTTTCATAGTCAAAGCATTTTAGTCAATATTTCTAAATCACATAAATAAATAAACATATAAATGGGATAATTTCAACAACTCAGTTTAATACATTTTTAGATAAATATTTTTCCTAGACAAATCACCTAGTGTTTTTATCAAACATCTCTCTACCAAACCATAAACATTGAACTCCAAGTGTATTTTTTTATTTTTTCTATTTTTTATACCAACTAATTTAATTACAGTACAACGATACTCAACCAAATGAAACAAACTACTCAACACCATAATCAAGAGTCTCTATAAAGAGTCCATGCACTACTTTGGTAAATTTGATAATCAATCAACAGCAATATGGTGCTTATTGGCTGTCCTTCACAGGTTGTAATAGACTTTCTGTTTGCAGTTTTGATTTCAGGTGTGCTACAAGCACTGCTTACCCTTCATGCTGCAGTCTCAGTCCAAACAAGAGTGACAGATCTGTCACTCCAGAAATACCTGCATGCTTTGATTGCCTAGTAGATTGGTTCCACCTGGTCCTCCTCACTGAGCAGCAGAAAGGAGTGGCAGGGAGGAGCAGCAGCCAGGTAGTTTGCCAAAACACTCCCGGTTCTGAGCTCAGCTGTGACTTGTAAAAAGTGGCTCCAGAACGGTCCACATGTATGGTAATCATGAAGGCTGAACCCCGACTCAGAACCAAAACTAAAAATAAAACCCAAGATCCTATGTCGTCTTTCCGCAGGGGCGGATCTACTGGGGTGCATGGGGTGGCAGTTGCCACCCCAGCAGAGAGCCTTGCCACCCCAGCTGGACATTACGAACGCAAACTTCTTTTTTCTGACAACATTGAATGCAGCACAATGTAGTCATATGGTCCACACTCTTTACCAGTTGGTGGCGGTAATACTC
>JBBPBX010013740.1:18882-30722 GCA_038048925.1 Garcialebias charrua
ATATATGTATATATATATATATATATGGCTCAGTGGTAACCACTGTGCTGCCATGCTGTTGTCCTCCACAGTGTAACTTCTACCCATTTGATTATCTTGCACCAAAAACATTTAGGTTAACTTTCATTCGCTGTTCAGGTCCAGCCCATAAAACACTCCTCTCCAAAACTACAAACATCCACTCTTGAAATACCTCGGCGAAGAAGACGTCAGCGTACTATTTGTTCTGACATATGCCTTGAGGCTGTGGTAGCCATCCTAAATCAAATAGATCCCTAAAGGTGATCAGCTGTAGATGTGGGCGTTTCGTTTTGGAGTGTTTTTGTTTGCACATCACATCATCGTCAGCAGAATAAAGAAGCTGCAGCAGAATCCTAATAAATCTTTGTCGTTTGCTTTGGAAACGAGTCCTGAACACCAACTTTGGTTTCCTGGATCACTGAGCTCTTCAGGTTGTCCTCAGGCTGGTTTGGTGAGCAGCAAGCGACCATTAACAGCTGACTGATGTGCACTGATGATCGATTGTTTTAGACTGATGAAGTCTTTCTTTTTGCACGTGTGAAGCCAGTTTCTGGGAACTCCACAGCAGACTAGTTTGAAACACGTCAATGGTTTGATATTTATAAGACAGGTCCTGTTGGCAGTAGAAGTGTGAATCTCTGTGTCTGGAGAATCGATTCAATTCCAATTTTTGGTGTCACGATTCGACTCAAAATTGATTTTTCGATTCAGAAACGATTTTTGATTCAGAAACACGATTTTTCTATTAAAATTGTCATAAATTTAGTTTCAGTTTTGTAACTGACAAGCTTAAAAGAATAAACAACAATGTAAACAAATAGGACATCAACATTTATTTAAAACTCAGGACAGCATTACACTTTTATTATTTCATTTTATGCTTATGTTCATTGGGTGTTTGGTGTTTCAGTGTTGGTGTAAATTTTCATACTTTTATACTATTATGAAAAAACTTCAGGACAGTGTTACACTTTTACTATTTTATGCTTATGTTTATTAAATGTTTTAGTGTTTAGTGTTTAAATGGTTACTGTTGCACCGAGGGACTGAGAGAAACACAATTTCAATCCTGTGTATGTCCTGTACATATTGCAGTTCTGACAATAAAGTTGACTTTGACTTTGAAAACAATAATTTTAGGTTCCTTATTATATCAATTTTTTTTTTGCATCGTTTGATATTTATACCAAAAATAGGAACAAATTATACAGGAATGCATTAAATTCTGTAACTTAAATAAACTGTACAGTATTAGGTTAGCTTTTTGCTCTGTTACTTATAGAAGATTATTGTTTGAATTTTTTTGTTTATTATCCAATTATCAGATTGTTTGAACTTGTTTTGTTTTTAAAAAAAGGGGCAGATAAAATAAGATTTCTTCTTCTTTCTGCCACCTTTCATTTTATGTATTCTTTCATGAGATATGGTTTTATTTTCTTTATCTTTTGGGTTTTATTGTTTAAAAAAAAAAATCGATTTTGGGGCTTTTAGAATCGATTTTGAATTGCCAAGACTAAGAATCTAGATTCTTTCAAAAATCGATTATTTTTCCTGCACCCCTAGTTGGCAGGCCTCAGACTGATGAAGTCTTTCGGATGAAAGACGTTTCTTCCAAAAAGAATCTGTCCAGATGACCTGATTTAACCTTTCTGTGATCTTTGGTTTCAGCAGTCCACCATCCCAATGGTGATAAAGATCAAAGAGGTTTCAAACTGAATTATTTTATTTCTGCTGTACTTTAAGACTTTTCAAACAGTCGGGACCGGCGGCTGCTGAAGTCTTGATTACACTGAAAACAGTCACAGATGCTTCCTCAAGATCAAAAACTTTAAGGACTGGGGTTTGTTGGGGGGCGGGGTCTTTCCCAGTCCAGTCAGAAAGTTGGACATCATTTCCTTCCTCTACTCTCCAACACAAAGTGAATTTTTCTGAGTGGGAAACAGTTTGAGCGTGGAGCAGTCGTCTGGGTGGAGCTCCTGGTGTTTTATTGAAACATCCAGAGAAGTGAGTACAACCTGGTCTTTACCGCTCGTCCATCCATCTCTGATTCTGTCACATCTCACAAGACGTTTTCATTTAAAGCGCTGAAACCAAATCTTGGTCTGAAGGTCACGACTTCTCACGCTTTACTTGGACAGGTTCTCAGTACTGTGGTAGTGTCATGGTATTTATTGTGAAAGTTAACATTGCACTAGTCTTTGTGTTTTTAAAACTTTGATCAAAACTTTATGTAATTTGCACGTTTTGGCCTCAGCTAAAGGAAGATAAAGATATAATTATCTTTCTGACAATTCAGATTTGTTCTGTGGGATTAGAAGAAGGGTTTGGGCGACCTTCATCTGAGTCAGTGGGTAAAAATGCAGCTAGGTGTGTGTTTGCAAAGTGTGTGTGCTGTTATCAGAGCATGAAACAGGCGTGGAGTTAATGTGCTGCTCACAGCTGTTTGTTCATGGTGGAGACCTGCAGGTCTTCACCCAGGCATGGCAGCACATCCCCACCCCTCTGATCTTTATTAGCGTTCATACAATAACACTGTTGGAGAATTTCTAACACCCAGAGGCGTACGAAGCTTTCCCCCTTCAACCTTGACTTAACAAGATTTTGTCCCTGTCCACACAGAAATGCTTTTTTCCAGAACAATTCTTTTATTTCTCTGTGAACACGGTACATCCATCCATCCATCCATTTTCGTCCTCTTATCCGGGGTCGGGTCACGGGGGTAGCAACCTAAGTAGGGAGGCCCAGACTTCCCTCTCCCCAGCCACTTGGAGCAGCTCCTCTGGGGGAATCCCAAGGCGTTCCCAGGCCAGCCGAGAAACATAGTCCCTCCAGCGTGTCCTGGGTCTTCCTCTGGGTCTCCTCCCGGTGGGACATGCCCGGAACACCTCACCAGGGAGGCGTCCAGGAGGCATCCTAACCAGATGCCCGAGCCACCTCAACTGGCTCCTCTCGATGTGGAGAAGCAGCGGCTCTACTCCGAGTCCCTCCCGGATGACTGAGCTTCTCACCCTATCTCTAAGGGAGAGTCCAGACACCCTGCGGAGAAAACTCATTTCAGCCGCTTGTATCCGAGATCTCGTTCTTTCGGTCACAACCCAAAGCTCATGACCATAGATGAGGGTGGGAACGTAGATCGATCGGTAAATTGAAGCTGAACACGGTACAGTTTCTAGAAATAAGAGATAAGAGATTTTTTATTAACATTGCACCAGTAAACCAATACAACGTGATAATGTAAACACAGTCATCCAGAGGGGCAGAGAATGTTAAGCTGCAGCAATTCAAAACATATACTGTACATGTTCAAAACATATACATGTTCGTCAGCGCGGCCGTCTCTCATCCATCCTGAATGAGAGCAAAACAGATATGGAAAAAGGAAAAACACAATAGGTATCATTTGTGATATTCAAAAAAAGAATTTATCAAAGATTGCCTGAAGACACTCCATGATAAAGTCCCAAAAACTCTATCAGCATTAAGCACACCACACGAGACATTGTGTCTCCTGTTTCCTGGGCTTCCACACTGAAGCCCAGGAAACAGGAGTGAGCAGTAACTATTCATTCAACCTTTATTTCTACAGGTTAATCCCATTGAGGCTCGGGGACTCATTTACAAGAGAGACCTGAACTGTGCCAGACCTGAGTGTGGTGTTGTAACGCTGTAACGCTGTAATGCTGTAACGCTGTAACGCTGTAACGATGTAATGCTGTAACGCTGCCAGAACAACACACCAAACGCTGCAGCAGACCTACAAACACAACCGGTGACGAACACATGAGCAACAACAGAATCCGTTTAATGGACTGAAACCAGCAGCAAACTGGAACCATGAGAGAGAGCCTTCAGTTCAAATGAAATGTTGGTCTATCGTCGTGTGAAATGCTGAAACCAGACACACAATTCATCGTCACACGTTAAGGTTCACACACAGGCATTTTGGTCGATGCACATCTTTCTTTTAAACCACATACAGGTATCAAAAACTTGATAAAGAAACTGAAACTAAAACTGGGTTTCTTTTTCGGAAATAGACCTTTCTTTACTCTGAACACCAGAAAACACCTTGTAACCTCCACCTTCTTTCCCTCGATTGACTATGGTGACATTATTTACATGAACGCCCCTGCCAGCTGCTTGCAGATGTTGGATGTTGTCTATCATGGTGCACTAAGATTCATAACTGGTTGTGATTATCATACCCACCACTGCACCCCGTATTTACTGGTTAACTGGACATCATTAACTTCACACAGACTCTTCCACTGGTACATTTTCATCTTTAAATCACTTATTGGTCCGCTGCCTTTTTATAGCTCCTCCCACATCGTCAGTGCAGTTACAACGTCCGCTCTCAGGACATCATTACCTGCAGCATTCCCTCGGTGCAGACTGAACTTGGCAAAAAGGCCTTTTCCTGCTCAGCTCCTGCACCTGGAACACCTTGTAACAGGAAGTGAAGAGTCCACCTTGATTTCTTTAAGGGGTTTCAAACATTTGATAACGTCAATAGAAAAATTAAGGCAGATTTGTTCTTGTTTTTAGTATCTCACCCTGTTGTACAGCACCCTGATTTATTGTTTTATACACTACTCTTATTTTAACTGAATTTTAACTGTAGTTTATTGTTGTCATTGTCCACTGTTCTTGTTGTCTGGACTTTATATGTTCTGTCTGGAACAGGTCTCTCTGGTAAAGGAGTCCTCGTGGCTCAATGACACTAGCCGACGTAAATAAAGGTTGAATGAATTAATGAAAAAAAAAAGCTTATGTTTGTAGTCAAGTGTTTAAGGATATTTTTGGGGGTAATGGGCTAAAAATCTCAGGTTATTTAAAGGTATTGTGACATGATGTTAGAAATTTGCATATTTGTCACAACATACTGTATATATCTTATATCATTCAACTATGTTCGTTTTTGCAAGATAAATTATAAATATATTAAAATTTCATTACAAGTTATGGTAATTTTTTTGCTGTGATACGCCCCTAAAAATCGGAGAATTTCTGCATACGTCATCAGTGATGTGGCAACGGGAAAGGCACTGCTCCAACGCGCATGTAAATATTAATGGCGGAGCATGTCGAATCAGACGAGTGTAGCGTGTCGAATCAGACGAGTGCAGCATTTCTAGTGTTGATCGTCCAAAACTCTCATTAATAAACCCTCCCTGAATAAATAAACTTACTGATGTTACCTGATCGCGCAGACATAATTTAAAAATACATTACAAGCAACGTGTGTGTGCTACCGAATTTCTGTCGGCTAGTTTGTTAGCAGCGAACAAACACAACTTATTGTTAGCACTTGAATGTATTGAAGCAATCGAAGGGTTATTATTCATCAAATACAGTTATTAGACACTCGATCAATGGAAAAGTGATTTAGACACGGTTTATTTCATACACAGTAGCTAAGTGGGGTTAGCTTCTCCTGTGGTTCTTTGTTCTTGGGCTAAGCTAACAGCGAGGCCCGATCGCGTTTGAGATTTATCATTTTAAGACAGTAAATCATCCAAAACTCTCATTAATAAACCCTCCCTGAATAAAAAATAAACGTACTGATGTTACCTGATTGCGCAGATATAATTTAAAAATACAATTTGGCCCTCATTCACGAACCGTTCGTACGCACAGATTTGTTCTTAAACTGTGCGTACGAGTGATTTAGGATCATTTGTGGCATTCAACAATGTTTTCGTATCCTAGGATTTTTTTCAGATACGAACAAAATTTACGAGTGGTCCGGACCTGTCGTAAATTTACGAGCAGTCGGTCCGCTGTTATCCAGATGGATTTCCCTAACTAATAACTTCATATTTCGTTATTTAGAAAATATTTTGGGTTTAAAAAAATCACGCACCATAATTATTCTTGACAATAGGTTATTCTGTTTGAATTAGAATTATAATTTTAAGTTTAATTTGTCTGGTGTGTCGCGCAGGCTTCAGTGAGTCGTGCGCTCCCCTTGGTCATCAAAGCCGCTCCTCATATTAACACCCAGGTACATAAAATCCCCATACACCGCCGCAGAACAAGTACGAATTAAGACTGATCTTGTGCCAAACACCATCGGAGCAATAGATTATTATATCTGATTCGAAATATAACCTGCAGAATGTAGTAGCGCGATGACCAGAAGGAGCGCGCATCATTTGTGCTGCAGAACATGTTGGCACGCGTCTTGCAGCGTGGCATTTATTGTCCATCCATCTCGCAGACTATTCCTTGACCACCTCCTGTCCGTGCTGCGGCGAGACGTTTGTTTGAAGCCATTTTCAGATCAAACCATTTATTCTTGATTTCTGATACTGTACGACCCACGGGAGACAAAACATATGCACTACAATATTAATATGAAGTTAACTGTAGTTTCGAGACATTTTAAAATGCTTCTGTTCAAAAACACATCCGACACTTGCGGGGGGTGGGGGGTAGCGGTGCGCCACAGCTCTTCTGAATAAGTGAAACTATAATGTAACACAGTACACTAAAATTAAAGATATTTGACCATCCGACACTTGCGGGGGGTGGGGGGTAGCCACAGCGCGACTGAGAGCAGATCTCCGAACGCGTGAAGTTCCTCCTTTTACTTCTTGAGTTTGAATGAATGGACACTTCCTGCTGTCAGAAGGCAGGAAACGTGGCCTTATATGGTGTTTTGAGGGGTGGGAATTATGTAAATGACCTCTCCGCGTGCACGCGCAGCTGTTTAGAACAGGTGGGATTCATCATATTTACGCAACCCATTTACACACGTTTCCTCAGGATAGAAGACTTTGTTGAATCTGACGTGGCATGTTCGTACGAACGCTTCGTACGAACAAAAGTAAGAGAAATTTAGAATAAAAATACGAACATTTTCGTGAATGAGGGCCATTATTAGGTGCCGCCGCTTTGGCGCAGGGGATAAAGCGGGCGGCGCATATGCTTGAGGCTGAGCCTCTCCACAGGTGTCGCGGGTTCACGTCCCAGACCCGACGAGCTTCTTTCTGTGGGGTCTCCCCGCTCTCTACCATTTCGCCCTCTCCAATAAAGGCCACTAGCGCCCAAAAATGTAAAAAAAATAAAATAAATAAAATAAAAATACATTATTAGCAACGCGTGTGTGCTACCGAATTTCTGTCGGCTATTTTTTTTTAGCATCGAACATAAATAATCTGTCGTGATAAGTAAAACAACATGTACTCATGTAAAATATATAGTTTATAATCTAAAACACTACACACCTCCGATTATGTTTACACAAAGACTTATTCGTTTTCTTGTGAGTTTTCCGACTCGCTGCTCGGCGTTGTTTAGATGTGGTAGCTGTGGAACTTTCTTCTGTAGATTTTCTTTTTAAAATAGTAGGAATAGCATCTGGTTTTAAAAGTCTTCTCCATCTTACTGGTAATCCTAAAGATTCTTGTAAACCAGGTGTTTCCTGAAAACAATCGGCAGTAAAATGGTCACTGCAGACATACACCATCGGTCCCTCGTTCTCTGTACTTGTCTTGTCCATTCTTGGCGAAGTTTCTCATCTTTTGGAAATTTGTGAAGGCTCACTTGTTCACTGGCGATATTAGAACACCCAAATGCGCTACAACGTGACAGCATTTTTTAAGTTACACAAAAGAAGAGGCGATCTTTCAGACAATGAATCTGTATGGCAAGTAGTTACCACACCAAACAAACGGGCAAAGCTCTGCCTTCTGCCCGTTGTCATGTCACTGATGACGTATGCGGAAATTCTCGGATTTCCAGTAACGTTACACAGTGAAAAAATTACCATAACTTGGAATGCAATTTTAATATATTTATAATTTATTTTGCAAAAACGAACATAGCTGAATGATATAAGATATTGGCAGGGGAACCAGACTTGTGATCCGAAGGACCCAGGTTCGAGTTCGATCCCCAGCCACTACACACCTTGGGGTGTCTATGAGTGCACACCTAATTCTCCAGCTCCCCGGGCGCTGACTACGGCTGCTCACTGCACCACCTGGTGGTGGTTGGGTTAAATGCAGAGACCAATTTCGTCTGTCAAGTATGGGAAACATACACAGATGACAAAAATGTGAAATTTATTTATTTATTTATTTATACAGTATATACATGACCCTTCAAAACAGGAAATAAGAAACAGATGTGTTCTCATCATTTTGGTGTGATTTCTGAAGGGACTGAGGCAGCATGGAGGGTTGAAGCCAAACCACTACTTTCTGTTGCTAACTTTGCATTCCGTTAAATAATTTGGTTAACCAGAAAGAGGATTGCTAAACTGAATTCTTTGTCATGTTTGAAAATGATACGTGGTCATACACTCATTTGTAGTGCTCAACGTCAGCACAGCTGAGTTTTAGTTTCTTTAGTTTTCTCTTTAGACTGCTCCCTTCATCAGAAGTCACCACAGTGAACTTACTCGCACAAAAACATGACAATTGGTTTTACACTGGGAGCCTTTCCTGACACAACCACTGATCACCTACCACAACTACCACAACCCTCTGTGTGCAGCAGCTATAGCACCCATGGGAGCAATAAGGACTTTGCTGAAAGGCATAAACCTTTTCCACCCACATCTGACGTTGTCAGTCCGGGGATTCAAACTGGCAACCTTCTGATCACAATCTTGCCTTCTTGAACTTCGTTGTCTCCGCGCCCCAGCTGAGTTCTGCTACATGGCTCTTGTATTTCTGTGATGCTCACTTCATTTCTGCAGGCTCACAGCTCAGGAGCCAGATGGATTAGTGTTTCATGAACAGTCAGGGATAACTAATAACTGATTAAAGATTAACTGATTTTTGCGGCTATTTTATGGAACAATTTTATGAAGGTGTTTGTAAATAGAAAAGATTTTTGCTCTTGCAGGGTGGCATTTCCTGGCGGTTGACATGTGTAGTCCTATCAGATCAGAATCATAGAAAAGATTTTTGCTCTTGCAGGGTGGCATTTCCTGGCGGTTGACATGTGTAGTCCTATCAGATCAGAATCAAAAGATAAAGCAAATCTAACAGAGGGCAGCACTCATTACACCCCATTAGTGATCTGGTGCTTTGAAGCATGCTGCCTGATTGTTTCATTACAAGAGTGTGCCAAATGTTTTCAACGGTTTGCTCCATTAGGAAGCCAAATAATCTTACTATGATTAGATTTAAAACATAAATCCACAGGAGCCGTTTAGGTAATTATGTTTTGAGAGAAACCTTGTGAAGTGATGGAGGCTAGATCAAAAACTCTCACCCTATTATTCCCAAACAGCGTGGGCTCTTCTTGAACTTCCTGTCCTCGATGGAGTAAAGGTCAGAAAATAATCCACAAACAAAGTCTGTCATTGTCTGAGAGAAGGTGGAGTCCTGGGGATAATGTGGGTGAACTACAGTTCTGAGGTGAACAACTTCACCCTTGTTTTGGTCTTGTGAAAAGACAGCAAGATGATGCATGATTAAAAAAGATGCAGTGCAGAGGACAGTAAAACGAGTGACTTTGTTGAAGGCGGCATAAAGAATCAAGCGCCAAGGAACTTTCATCGGAAAATGTATCTAAACTAGCAGCATCATTGCATCTTATCTCAGTCATGAGTCTATAAAAGAGAGTGAAAATAAGGCAAAGAAGTGGGCTGATTATCTCGTTGTCTGATCGCACTTGGTTCGATGAGGTGGTGTGAGAACAAACACTGGGGAAACAATGACTGGATGACAGAAATAAACGAAATCTGTAAAACAAAATCATGCTAAAACATATTTAACTCCAACAGGGAACGAAGCAAGCTACAAACACAAACCACGCCAGAAAATTAACTAATTGAAACCATTTTTGCTGTTAGTCACATTCTGCTGCCATGGCAACAAGCCCAAACCCAGATGTGTTTCTGCCAACATGAGAGCAGGGTCAGCAAAATCTTTTTCAAAATCTTTTTTTGTTTCTTTAAATAATTTTCAAAACCACCGTGCACAACACCAGTTTCTGTTTAACTGGATATACTAGTGAGCTGCTGTGTAACGACTGTAGCAATACCAGAGATAAGGACTGAAGCAAACAGACTCCAAGACTCAATAAAGATTTACAGCAAGGGTGTCAAACCCACTTACATTATTGTCATCCTTCAAGTATTTTATTTTATCAACTGAAATTACTCAAGTTTTATGATTTGGTGGACTACTTTATTCTATTACTAATGTACAGGGCTCAGAATCACAATTTACCATCGAACGTACAAGAGTATTTTGTAAAAAGGAGCAGTTGCTATAATTTAAAAGGAACTGATATTTTTGTTAAGCCAAAGTTTAGAACAAGTTTGCGGGGTAGGTCTACTTTAATGAGGGGAATTGATCTATGGAATGGTTTGAATAATGATATTAAAAATGAGGAATCATTATTTGTATTTAAGAAAAGGATAAAGAATATAATGCTGACGAGATACATTTAAGTTAGTTAATATTAGCGAAAACTATAAAGAATAATTGTGATATGTTTTGGGTTTTGTTGTATTATTTGTGATTATTGCTTGAATTGATTGTTTGAATTGATTTTGTTAAGAAGGGGCAGAATTGATAAGATTTAATTCTTCTTCTGCCGCCTTTCATTTTATAGGTATTTTATATTGTTTTTTTCTCTTGAAATTGTATTGTTTTTAATGGAAATGAAATAAACAAACAAACAAACAAACAAACAAACTTACAGAAGGGGCCAAAATTAAAACCTTTTTCAAACTAAAGGCCCGTTTCAGAATCGACATGAACTCAAGTTAGATACCCGACACCTTTTCTTGGTTGCAGGTTCCTCAACAAGATTTTGATTGGTCTCATTTGACGTTCTCTGTTGCACTTTTGACATCATAATCAAAGATTACTGAAAAAAATAAAGTGATAAAAGCATTTCACATTTAAAATAACATCTTGGGGACCAGATAACGTCAACGAGGGCCACATTTGCCCCCCCGGGCCTTGTGTTTGACACATATGATTTACAGTGTTTATCTACAAGGTGTGGAAGATCATCAAATGTACACGGGAAGGAGCTGGAACCCTGAAGAGCTAGGAGACGGGTTAATAGGATATCTGCAGGGGTGATAATGTTATTGCTTCTCTTCCTTACGATAAGGATTGGAGTCAGTCGTGGGGATGGGTGATCCAATGATTCCAGAGCGAGGAAGGAAGACGTCCGTAATGCTTCCAGGCAGGAGTGGTAGGAAGGAGAAGAGGCAGCTGAAGAGGCACAGGAGAACTCAAGTCCACAGAGGAAATCCCGTAAAAAGGAAGGTGATGAAGATAATGCTGAAAGCATGAAGGAACACAAGGTAAGTTAACATTTAGCTTCAAGTAAAGGGCCAGAAACACAGCTACCATTGGCAGGTAATGCTCCAGCGCTGACTGGGTGTCCTCTGCAGCCTTTTGTGTTCCTGTTGTTCATCAAGACGATGACCCTCGTGTGCAGCTGATTGGTGCTCTGGTGTGGCTGCAGGGAGCTCCCACATGCTGAAGCCCAGTGCATCTTGATTTAACTCAAGCCAATGGAAGCAAGTCATTGTCAGCCGTGGAGCACCCAGTTTTTCAGCCTACATGTTTATGGAACTGATTTTTGTACTAAACGTTAACTTGTACAACATGCATGTGTGTTTTTGCTCTTTATATCCAAACTAAAACAGTAGGACGAGATGAGAGATGGAACTCAACAGTTTTGTTCCGCCAGTAAAGATGTACAGTATTATCTTATACCTGGGTATTGCTACAGCCGTTGCACAGCAGTCCCACATTTATTACGGGGGTTTGGTTCCGAACCTGCCCACAGTAAGTGAAATTCCGCAATGTGGTGACGTTATATTTATTTTA